>PVIH01013359.1:0-31720 GCA_004025045.1 Sigmodon hispidus
ACAGGGATGGAAAAAAAAAATTCAGAGGGAAAGATGAACACAAAGAAAATATAGGTGTAGCAATGTTATTTGTATGTCTACCCTTGATAAGCCATGCTTATCATTCTTATCCTCTATATAGCTATTGTTAACTCTTCCACATTTTAAATTCTTTTTACTGTGTTTTTTTTTAATAAATACAAAATAAAGAAAAAAAAAAGAAAAAAAAAAGAAATATTCGCAACAAAATCTACCACCCCCCAAAAAAAATAGAAGAAAAAGAACAATGGAACATATTGAGAATAGAAAGATATATACTGAAGTAAATGTGTCATTTATTTGACAGTTCAAGAGATGTGAACCACCTTAGTATGTAGCTAAGGAACTGGATATATGGGTAAGAAGCAGAAAATGCCTGGTTAAGGGTTGTCTGAGATGCACCAGGAATGTGTTTCTCATCTTCAAAAACAACAGCATATTTAGGAGGATGTGAGTTTTTATCTTCTTTTCTAAAGATTTAATAATTTAAATATTTACATTCTCCCAGATCCCCACCCCAAGCTTTTCTTCCCCTAGAGTTTGAGCCCCTAAGCTCTGCTCATGAGCCAGCAATAATCATTGGGATTATTCTAAATATCTTGCTCAAGTTACTGAAGCTTGAAATAACTGTCAGCACCACAATGGAAGTTCCAAGTCTAGAAAATAGCTCCAGATATGCAGTTCCAGGGCTTAAATTGAAAAACCTGAATTTTAGCTGGATGGAAGTGTGTAGAAAAATGCAAACAGATCCGAGCCTGTCACCCTGCACAAATCTCAAATCCAAGTGGATCAAAGACCTCAACATAAACCCAGCCACTTTGAACTTGATAGAAAAGAAAGTGGGAAATACACTTCTACAAATTGGCACAGGCCACCACTTCCTAAATATAACACCAGTGGCACAGACACTAAGACCAACAATCAATAAGTAGGATCTCCTGAAGCTAGGGAGCTTCTGCAAAGCCAAGGACACTGTCAATAGGACAAAATGACAGCCTACAGAATGGGAAAAGATTTTCACCAACCCTACAACTGATAGAGGACTGATCTCCAAGGTATATAAAGAGCTCAAGAATCTAGAGCCCCAAACCTTGAATAACCCAATCAAAAAATGGGGTTCAGATCTAAACAGGGAAATCTCAGCAGAGGAATTACGAATGGCTGAAAGGCACCTGAAAAAGTGCTCATTATCTTTAGCCATCAGAGAAATGAAAATCAAAACAACGTTGAGATACTTCCTAACACCTGTTAGATTGGCTAAGATAAAAGGCACAGATGACAGCCTATGTTGGAGAGGATGAGGAGCAAGTGGAACACTCCTCCATTGCTGGTGGGAGTGTAAGCTTGTTCAGCCACTTTGGAATGCAGTATGGCGGTTTCTCAGAAAATTGAGAATCAATCTCCCCAAGGGCCCAGCAATACCACTTCTGGGTGTATACTCTAATGATGCACAGTAATACTCCAAAGACATTAGCTCAACTATGTTCATAGCAGCATTATTTGTAATAGCAAGAACCTGGAAACAACCTAGATGTCCCTCAACTGAAGAATGAATTAACATACTGTGGTACATCTACACAAAGGAGTATTACTCAGCGGTAAGAAAAAATGATATCTTAAAATTTGCAGCCAAATGGATGGACTTGGAGAATATTCTCCTGAGCGAGGTATCACAAACTCAGAAAGATAAACAGGGGATGTATTCACTCACTAGTGGTCTCTAAACATACAAACAAGAAAAAAGCCAAGCATGCCCAAGCCACAACCACTGAACAGCTTGGGATCAGAAACACCCTGGACTGACACCTCAGATCCCACTCCCCCTAGAGGAACACCTGACTCAGTCTTGAGGAAGGGGGGACAAAACTGGATCTGCCAGGAGTGGAGATTGAACTAAGCAATATTGGGTCAGTGAGACCATGGGACTGTCTGCTGCCTGCCCAGGGAGGGGATGGGGAGTTGTGGAGAAGAAAAAATGACCTGATGTGGCGGGAGGGGGAAGGGACCTTGAATAATGATATACAGGGAAAAATAAAATAAAATAAAATAAAATGTGGTGATAATGATAAAAAGAAAATGTTTTAATAAACTAAAAATGTAATTTATAACAAGTTTATATTGAGTGAAACTAATAATAAACTTATGAAAAAGAAAAAAGAAATACCTGAATTTTAAACTGGACAACTTTGAGCATAAGATTTAACTGTGTTTTTTTTTTTCTTTTTTGAATAATTTTGTCACTGACTAAAATAACTTCTTAGTATGAAGAGTGAATAAAGTTTCCTTGTATAAATGCCTAAAAATCTTAATATTACTAAATTAACTGATGATACTAGCAGTGACATATAACAAAGAATATTAATAAATTCCTAAAATCTTATAAGAACTTTCTTGCTGAAGGCAGTATTGTTAACATTTATGCAAATATTTATTAATCATTGTTAGGCTACAAAATATATGATTAATAATGTGGAGATAAACCAAATATGATAGTCATTAATTTGTTCAATATTGATGAGTGAATAAAGATACAATCTGCACTATTTCATATATAACCTATAACATTTTATAAGTGATAAAATGTGCTTCATTATAATAGTATAAATAGTCACATATCAAAACAACAGTTTGATTGGTGAAAGTGCAATAACAGCTTTCTTTGGTTTTCCACTGTTTCCTAGTGAGTAACAAGCAGAATCTCTTTTTCCACCTAACTCAAAGTTCATTGCCTTGGAGTTCCTTTGGTGAGCTCTTTATTTATTATTAGCTGTAATCTCGGCTTTTCATAGATAGCATCATTAACCCCTTTCTCTTCAACATTTCTACTCTGTCTTGCTATGAATATCATCTATTGTCTGGATTAACTATCCACATGAAATGAGACTCAAATGACCCTAAATTCTGTGGTACACTTCCTTGGCAATTAAGGCAGCAAACCACATTTCCAGTCCTCATTACAGGCAAGAAGGCACATAGAAAGGGCCATCTAACTATTTTCATAATGTATGAGTAAGTAAATGGATTTATGCTGTATAATGATAAGCTTTTATTTATTGCAGATGCCTTGGCTATATGACATAGAGCAGGAATGTACATTTAAATGTTAAGAAGCACAGAGGTATAAAAATAAGAAAAGTAGTTACTTTTTGGAAATCATCCAGGTTCTGAGTGTGAATATTGTCATTCAAAATGGCTCTACACTTTCATAAGCATACAGAAGAAATAGACTTGAAGAACACTGCAAACATGAGTATACATGATTGAAACTTGGGTGTGACACAGAGAGCCTAAATGTCCTTTGTTTTGGCAACTCAATTGCGTTTACAACTGGGCAGAAAGGGAGAGCTAATCCATCTTGCTGCATCCCTTAAAAATATAATCACAGAAACATATGATGAGAATATTATACAAAGGCATATAATGTTTAAGCAAAATATGAAAAGAGAAAATTTTACAGTGATGCTGTGTTCTGAACACCTTTGCTGGGATCTTTCCTATTGTAGATTTGGAATGTCTACATTTCCTTTTCAGGCCATTCATTAGTGTATACAAATATTCTAGTGATCACTGAAAAGAACAGAAGCTAATGATGATACATACAAGTTTTAGAAGCTGTTGTCTTAGGTGAATACATTCTTCCATTAATATATCTTCCTAGCTGTCTACTGCCATACACACATAAATAAAATCTGTGTTCAGCTTGCATGGAATTTTCGGAAACACATTTCTTTATGAACATTAACTTTTTAATTCAAAAACAAATATTCTTTTTACTTGTGTGTCTCACAGTGTGTATACATGAGTGTGAATGCCTGCATAGGACAAGAAAGAATTTCAGAACTCCTTGAGGTGTGATTACAGGAATTTGGAATGAATCCAGTCCTGTGCAAGAGCAGCAAGTGGTTTAACTAGTGAACCACGTCTCCAGATCTAACACCATGTTTTAAACATCACCACCAAGGAAAAGAAATAGTATTTGTATTATTAAAACAGAGGATTTATTGTTTACTAAAACAAAATGAAAGCTGGCTACTCTGGAAGCAAATTGATAAATACAAAGTTTAGTTAAGCAATTTGGTGCCCTTCAATTTTATTTTACTCCAAATATATCCTGTGCAGAACATCAAGAGGCAATGTTGATCATTTACAATATTTTTGCAAGTGTTTTCTTAGACTTGATCATAACCAGTTGATAGCTCATGATATGCACCTTAAAATTTTCCAACCCTAAATTACTTCCATAGAAAAGGTATGCAAGTTGAGGTGTTAAACAATTAAAAATTACTATTATTTATTTTTATATTTAGTCATTTCGGAACTGCAGCAACTTTCTGGTAAGGTTACAAACATAAAGAGTAGGTAGATCACATCTGAAAATAGTGTGGATAATTACAGGTCTAACAGAGATGGAGCTACAAGAAAAAACGTCATAGCTATGGGAATCAGCACAGGCATCTAACCATAATAGGAGGCTGATTAAATTTGACAGTTGAGTCATGCAATGAACTCTGTGTAGACATAAAAAAAAAAGATGTAAAAATATAATGACATGGGAAAATATTCATGATCTAATGTTCAATGGGGATAAAAGTAGGTTGTACATTCGAGTAAGGTTAAATGACCTGTCTAATAATAGAATTAATATGTGAAACATAAAATGGTCAAAATTATCCAACCTCAAACCATGTTTATAACTCTGTCACATTAAACCATCTCCATTAAAGGGTAGAGACTCCAAAAAGTCAAAACAACCACCAGTCTCAAATTAATAAAACATTTTTCAAAAAAAGCCATTTTTCTTGATATATTCTTATCAAAAAGGTTTCAAAATCTATAAAACTAATAAAGTGCTATAAACAAAGATTTGAGCATCTTAGAAAGATATACCTGGAAAATATGTGTTCATGCCTGGAGACTGGCTAACATTTGAAAAATTACAGATTTTCTCTTTTCATAGAAATGATTTGTGTATTACCTGTGAAGTGAGCCTTTTATATTCTTCATTGATTTCATAGATGAATACAATGTGTTTAGATTGTACTCATCTCACGCTTCCCCAGAATACTACCAGACTTTCCCCCTATATTCCCCTCCTAACTTCATGTTTTATTTTTATAAAACAAACAGCAACTGTAGTTGCGGGAATAATACCTGAAAAAGATCTAGTCTATTAATACTCCAGCATAGAGATAGAAAGGATTCACAAGTCCCCAACCCTGGCTGAGGAGTTATTGGTTGTTGATGGCCACTAGGGGAAAAAATTCTCAATATTATTCGGTGGTGTGGCTAATGATAGGTAGCCATGTTCCAGTGGGTGGCACCCTGTAGCTATGCATATACCAGCAATACAGATTGAACTTATTGTATTATAAAATAATAAAAATAAATGCATGCATTATAAAATGATTAGTGGCCATGTACAAAGTAATTATGCAACTTGATCCAAACTTGTGGTCTATAAAGGATAAGAATATGCTTAGATAAATAACAAAAACTTTTGAATTAGAAAAACTTGAGTTTGATTTACAGCAGGACTTCCCCTCAAAGCAGACAAAAGTTTTCCTTCCTTCCTTGGGAGCACAGTGACTGGATTCTAAACCCTAACATTTCATCATTGAGGTGTCTTTGGCCATTTTATAAATCTCAAACTTTTTTTCAAATTGAGACTCCAAGTCTAGGGCAGATCCATGGTTATATAGTGGTAAACCATCAGAAAAAAAGGGATAATCTGTCCACACTAACATGAGTAAGCTGTGAAAGATAATGAATTGTTGCCACCCAAGGATCCTAGAAGAAATATTACTGATGGTAAAAAAAAATAGATAAATACTGAACATGACAAGGTTAATAATGGATGATGGAGAGGTTATAAGGTCCTCCCTTCCCTTCAGTACTATTGGCTACAGACTCTGAAGAGGAAAATTTGTCATCTTCAGTTTTGTAGCCTCACGGGAGTTTAACATGCTCCATTGGATAGATTCTAATGTGTGATCATATAAACAACCCAGATTAAAACCAGTGGATCACAATATAAAACAGAGACTCAAATGTGGAAAGGAGATCTGAAGGGAAAGCACAAGTGTTGATGTCCATAGGGGTGGGGATAAGGAAGGTAAGGAAAGGTAATCATAATGAATTATACAAAAGCATGAAACTTGTCTAAATAAATTTAATTAATACACAATAGAGTTCATGGTGTCCCTCAGCTTTAATACTTAGAAGAGAAATTAAATTCAAACAATCAGACTAGAAACTCTTAGTACTATAGAAATGGCTCAGTAGTTAAGAGCATGAATTGCCCTTACAGAGGAACCAGCAGACACATTTAGCAGCTCTTAACTTTCCTCCAATTCTCACTCCAAGGGAATCTAATGCTTCTAACATGCCCTGACTCATAAATACAGATGCATACACCAACACACACAAATACATGGAGGCATACAATTAAAATAATTAAAAAATCAATCTAAAAAGGAAACAATCTTTGAAAAAAGTAGTTATCATTTTCACTAACATATTGCACTTTGCTATGGGTTTGGTATACCCACCTTGCAAGAGACTTAGAAAAAATTCAAGTCAACTCTGTGGTCTTTCAATCTTTTACAGTATATGGCCTGGATATAACCCTGGCCATCTTTGTACTCTATTTCTTCCTCTAAATTATTCATAAATGGTCTATGTCATCTTTAAAGGTCTTTTTTGCTCTGACCTTTATAAGTATATATATTTTTTCCTTTTGGGGACCCACCACCCATCTCCCAAATAAATACATAGACTTATTCTTACTTATAAATGCCCAGCCTTAGCTTGGCTGTCTCGAGCCAGCTTTTCTATCTTAAATTATCTCATTTCTTTTTAACTACATTTTGCCTCTGGGCTTTTTACTTTTCTTTATTCTATATATCTTTCTTTTCTTCTTATTCCATGGCTGGCTATGTGTCTGGGTGGTTGGCTCCTGGTGTCCTCCTCTCTTCCTTTTCTTGTTCCTTGCACCATGCCCTAGATTTCTCCTCCTATTTATTGTCTCTGCAGGCTATGCCTGTCTTTCCTTTCTCCTGCCTAATTATTGGCCATTAAGCTTTTTATTAGGCCAATCAGGTATTTTAGACAGGCACAGTAACAGAGTTTTACATAGTTAAACAAATGCTTCATAAAAGAATGCAATATACCTTGGCATCATTAAACAAATATTCCACAACATAAGCAAACATAACACATCTAATATTCTCCAACAGTATATAGTTCCACTTCCCTTTTCCAGAGAAAGGACATGAATGAGGGGGCTTATAAAGGAAGAAAAAAGAAAAGAGAAAAGGAAGAGGAAGGAGAAATTGAGAAAAGAAAAGAGAAAGATTTGAAGTCGTATTTCAAGTATCTATGAATATGATATAATGTGTGAATGTGACTTTCAGGAACACTACAAAGCAGCATTTCCCCAAATGTCATCAGAAAAGAAACATATTTATATTTCAATTACAGTATAACCTCTGTATAGATACTGGAGGAAGCTTTTTGTTTTAATTCAGACATTGTGATATATGCTTATAGTTTTAGCTATGTGGAGAATGAGACAACAGAATCACAAGCCAATCTAGGCAATGTAGTTGTTTTTCACCAATAACAATGATGAAAATATCTGTTTATACACATAATATATTATCAGACTTTAAGTTCTTACTAGTTTGATAAGAAATAAATGACATTTTAGCATATAAATTTGCACTCTTCTTATCATGATTGAGTTAAAAATTTTTATGAATCATTTCTCCAAGTTTTTCTGTCATATTTTTAACTCATTTAATCATTATATTTAACAGTGAATTGTGTACCAGGAACATTAACTTTTTGTGTTATATTACAAATACTTGCTTCAGACCATCACTTGTTTTTAAAGTGATTTTAGAGCACTGTAGTCTCATTTCATGAAGTCAAATTTATTACTATTCTATATATTTATTTATTAGGCATCTAGAATTTAAGAGATAAGAAAATCTTTCCTTGGAATGAATTTTGTAGCCTTTTAATGTCTTATTTTGCACTTATTTAACTATGACAATCATAATTTCATTTGGAACTGTAAAAGACTTTGTTTTAGTACGATTTCACTTGCTATAGTAAAATACTTCAAGTAACCACATAAAAATGGAAGATCAGGGCTGAAGAGATTTCTCACTGCTTAAGAACACTTGTTGCTCTTGAAGATGATTCAAATTCAACTCCCAGCACCTGCAGGATAATTCAAAACCATCCATAATTCAAATTGCAGGGGATTGAATGCCTTTTTCTCACCTTTTCAGCACTACAACATGCATATGGTACACAAATATGCATGCAGGCCAAAGACAGAAACACAAATCAGAAAGTAGGCATACTATATTTAAAAGATCTTGTTATTAACAGGAGATTAGTGTATTCCTTGGCCTGGTTAGCTTTACTGTCAACATAACGCGTATGTCATCTGAGAGGAGAAGATTCAACCAAGGAAGTGCCTCTATCAAGTGAGTCCCGTGGGAATGTCTTAAGGCATTATCTTGAATATTAATTGATACAGGAGGGCCTTTCCACAGTACCAGGATTCCTGAGAAGGTAATCCCGGCTTGCTCAGGAATAAGACATGGAGTAAGCCATAGAACAAGCTAGTCCAATAGCCACATTAGTCCATGATTTTTGCCTTCATAGTCCTGTTTCTGCCCCCCTCTGTTACTGATTAAACTGAGTAGGCCAAAAGAACCCTTTCCTCCTCTAGGTTGTTTTGGCCAGAATGTTTAATCATACTAATTGAAAACTAGAAGAGGTACTATGAATACAAAGAGGAAAACAGCAGCACTGAACACAGTAAAATGGTAACATCATATCAAACCATCAAAATTAATATTGCCACTCATGAGTCATAACAAAATCCGGTGTATATGTAAAATCAGACATATCACATCACTTCTCTCCCATATTAACTTAATTCTTACAAAACTTCATAAAGGTCTGAGAGTCTGGCTATTTGACAGGCACTTGCCTAGTGTGCATTAAGGAAGAAAGAAAGAGAAGGGGGCTAGACAAAGATGAAGAAAGGGAAGAAAAGAGGGAGGGAGAGGAGAAAGAGAGAGATGGAGATACTAGCACTCATGAAAGCAAATTCTGAAACATACATAATCAGTAATAAAAAATAAAGAAGAAAAGATTCAGAACTACAACCAACAAGAAACTGCTGAGATAAAAATATAATAATAAAATGTAACAGAAGATCCTGGATTAAATCCTTAATACAGAAGGGGCATGTCTAGGTAACTAGCAACATCTCAATAGCATTTACAATACAGGTAATTAAAGGTATACTGCAGTTCTGTGTTAATTTTGTTAGTTTCCCATAGCCTAAAACTTATTTCACAATAAAACAAAACTTTACCTTTTAGAAAATATTTTCTCATTACATCCTGTAGTAATGGTGATAAATAAAGGCAAATAACATCATAAAACTATGTCATACTCCAAAATGAGAATTTTCATTATTTAATTCCTAAGCCATAACATGCATCAAGATTACATAAAGCCAAGCTTTGTTTAAATATAGTTGCATTCCCATATACTCTTGAGGCTGAAAAAGGAAGAGTGTGCGTTCCAGGTCATTCCAGGTTATTTAGAAAGATTGTCTCAAACAAAATTTAGAAAGAATTAGAAATGTAACTCAATTGAAAAACATTTGGCTATCATGCATAAGGCCTTGGGTTCAATATCTAGTATCATTTGTAAAGAAAAGACAAAAGTGAAATAATGTAGAGTGTTATCTAAGGATTAAGTGAGTTGAGATATAAAAATAACTCTCACCAGGGACCTAACAGAACAAATAAGTAGCAAATTATTACAACTAACCTAATTTTCCTCTTGGTACCAGCAAATATAAATTTACATTTATTGAAACTGTTTCTGTTGGTTAGAGATGTCACAATCCATCTCCTCAGGGAACTATCGTAACCCTATAGTATAAAACAGTCTGTCTGCTTTTGTTGTCATTATTTTTCTGTGTCTGCCATCAGGAGGCTAAGAATATGATGTCTTAAACAAGCAATCTCATTGCTAACAGCTGCCTTCTGGTGGAGTCTTCATGTGTTAGAACAATGAAGCTTTGCTGTCTCCCTTTCTTCTTGTAAAGAACTAATTCAATCACTGGGCCCTGTCTCTATGACTGCAACTAAACATAATTATCTCCCATAGTTTAATTTTTAAATAGCCTTGTACTAAGAGATATAGTTCCAACACTTGAATTTTAGGAAAAACAAATATTAAATATATATATATCATTGTTGTTATTATCTTTTAAAAGTCAATCTTACTAGAAAGTTTGGCTTATAAAGACACAACATAAAATGTGTTTTTTAAAGCTTATCTGCATGAAGGTTCTTATAAACTTAATTAAGAAGTACTGGAGATTTGTGTACTTTTTAACTCTGCTTGATATTTCATTACAGCATGTATTATATTACAAATTATTTCTTTCTTGTTCCATTCACTAAATGTTATTCTTATAGATTTTGATGTGTTGTATGCTAAAAGAAACATAAACAAGAATATCCATTACTGATAACATTTCCTTATATTAATGAAAATTATCTAAATATGCTTTTTAACTTCCTATTATTCTCTCTAGAATTTTCTAATATTTTACAAAGAGAAACTCCCAATGAACCTCCCTTGATTTTAAAAATGGCTTGATGCACATATTTGATTATCTATTTCAAATGAATTACTTCCAGTGAAATTGCTAGATCAAAGGCTTTACAATTTTCAACGTTTTCTTAAGGACTGCCAAGCTGGCCTCAGAAAAACATCTTCTTATCCCTAAGTGTAAGTTTCTATGCCCCTGCACTCTTACCAACACTTGTTGTTATTAATCACTGATATTATAATGTGTAGAAATTTTATACTTATATCAATTTGTTCTTCCTTGAGTTGACATTCTTCTCCCACATACATGTAAATTATGTGAATGTGTGCAGTTGGGTATATTATCTTTTTGATATTATATATATTTGGATAATAATATGAGGTAAGGAAAAATAACAATTCTATTCTTCTTTTGCAAATAAATAAATTGCTACTCAGAAAGTTGAAGCAGTTTCTCCAAGGTCAGTGGAAAATGACAACATTCTATACTCTTCTTGTTTTGCTCCCAACCTGAAGTTGCAAAGTAGAGGCAGAGAGGGAAGGCAATCTCTGCTTTTTCCAATGCAAAGAAAAGTTAACATAGAAATCAGTGATAGAATTGACTCTATCTTCTACTCTCTCTAGCCTTTCCATTTTAGCTTTGCCTTGGCAAAAAAAGAGGGAAAGGGGTCAGAGTTAGGCAGCTGGATCTGGGAGGTCTCCCATGCAAAACTGGAACATATTTTATTCACTTCAGTATTTGGCTCTACAACAGTACTTGAGATGACAGTCTGTCAGGTGCCTCAGGGCCTATCACATGGCCTCCCTGCTAATGTCCTATCTAGGTTGTGATTTTACCAACCCCCAGTTCCTGTCCCAGGATGTCTCCAGTGAGCTTAATGCATGAAACTCCAAGAAGAAATGGGCCACTCAAGGTGCAATTGCTTTCTTCCATAAAAACATGTTCTTTCTTAACTTGAGTTTCTCTGTTTTGAAAGATGAAAATGCAGGAATTTCACAGTCCTATTTGTTTTTATATCTTTCCAATATATTTATGTCCTTCAAACCAGTAAAGGACTCTTGTGATAAACAATCATTTTTTTCAAATACTTGAATCTTAAATAGCTATCAACATTATAAAAATTATATACACAAAGACATATATCAGACATGTGTACCCATAAACACACATGCTAGTGTTCCATTGGCTGCATAAATGAAGGTACTATATATGAACACAGAGTCCTGAAGAAAGGAAGCAGAATTCATTAGGAAACTGTGAAGTAACAGGTACTATACAACCTCATTTGACATATAAACTAACCCTTTAAATGGGACAAATGGTGCCAAGATGTCCTTCAAGATATATCACATGTGTTCATATTTCATGTTCCCTGAGCACTCAGAATGTCTCAAGTAAATCTAAACCAGGTAACTGTATTTCAGAATGGATAATTTTAGAGACAAATAGATAGGGCTTTATGAAAAAATAAACTCTCTATGTGGCACAATGGCTTCTATGTTCCTTTTGATAAGGAACGATTTAAATAAAATGAGCGAGATAGGCTATTAATGTTTTCCAGATTGCATCGAATATCTTGTGCAAATATGCTTTACTTGAATATGTTCCTATAGAGATGGCTAGGTCCGTATCCTTAAAAGATGTATTATATTTGTTCAGCATCCTAGAGGACATGTAATGACTCAATGGAGTATAACAGGCCAGAATGGCTATCTGTAAAGATAAATAAGATGACCTCCTGCAAAACAGAGACCCGAGTCATGTCTCTAACTCTTAGATTTTTTAGAGTCTATCAAATGCATCTATACTACCTAAATGAGCAGTTTTTTAAACTGTGGGTTGTGAGCCATTGTATAGTAGGAACAGGGTGAAGTGTCAAACAGCATTTTCACAGGAGTCATCTAAGACCATTGGAAAACACAAATGTTTACTTTACAATTTCTAATAATAGCAAAATTACAGTTATGATGTAGCAACAAAAATAGTTTTCTGGTTGGGGTTCACCACAACAAGAGTAACTGTATTAATGGGTTACAACACTAGTAAGGTTGAGATGCAGCCAAAAACTCATAATGCACTGATATAGATCTCTATATTTATATAAATAAACTCCGTTAGAATATCGAAGCATGACTTAACCCTTCATCTACAGATGTTAAATGTCACTTGCTCTATCTTCTATGAAACACCAGATAGTAAATTATTCTTACTTTAAACTTCCTTTTGGCATTTGCCCAAAGTAACTCTTCAAATCCCTAATGGGTTAGAATCCTACCATAGCTAACTGCAGTGTAGGTGGGGAAGACATTGTTCAGACTCAATACTATGTGAAAGAAAAAAAAGAAAAGGTGGGTTTGGATGGGAGATGGAATGTGGAGGTGGGAGAAGTTTGGAGCAGGAAACCATAATCAGATATACTATACAAAAAGAATATGCTTTCAATTTAACAAAAAATATAAAAAAGTATATCCTTATAGATTTTGAATGGCTAAAAATGGTAATAGGCAACCTCTAGTAGCTAGAAAGGCTTGATTAGCAATAATTCTTCATTCTTCACAATTTCAGAAATTTCATTTGTTGTAAATTTCATAATTATTAGCAATTTTTGAGATATAATTAACATACTTTACAACTTATTTTGCAAAGCCCCAATAAAATGATTTTTACCATAGTCATCAAATATTCAACCAACACCATAATCAACTATAGAATGTTTACATCATTGCAAATAAAAATACAATGTTCTTTAGTAAATAAAATTGCTACATGCCCATCAAACCATTTCATATCTAGCAATAAGAGACCTATTTTGTGTCACACTAGACTTGCATAATCTATATATTTTAGATACATGGAATTAAAATTATTTTAACTTGTGAAATGTAACTGTTTTCAGTTCTTATAAAAGAAAAATACATATCCAGAGAAGATTATAAAAGAACAATATCCTTCTCCAAGAGCATACAGGTAGAAAATGGGACAGTCATATGATAAACTGTTATAAGATAAACTGAATTAAGCTTGGATCTAAAGCCATTATTAATCTTATTTTGCATCCTTTATTCCTTCCAGAAGACCTGGGCTCCAATACTGCTTTAATTCAATACATTCTTAGAGACACCTGATGAGAGATACTTACTGAAAACTTGTCTATATGGAATCACACATTGAAAGCCTCTTATTTAAACTATTAGGTTTGAAATATGAGAATTCAATTCTTGTAAATAGTAGAAAGAGAGAAAGAAAGGTTGGTCAACAGAGATACATTAAATAAAAAACTAAAAAGAACAATATAGTAAATATTATTTTATATTCTAAAGATCTTAAGAGGTTAAGAACTGGAAGATAAAATGAAAGGAATATGAAAGTAAGAGGTAACTTGCATCATATGCATTATGAACGAGAGAATAATTATAAGACAAAGATTAAAAGCATAAGCAAAACATGGATTCCTTGAGCTGAAGAAAAGCTTGATTGTTGTATGTTTTGTTTGTGCTCTGACAAATAAAGCTTTCCTGGAGATCAGAGAGTGGAGCTTGCCACTAGTTAACCACAGAGACCAGGCAGTAATGGCTCACACCTTTAATCCCAGCACATGGAAGGAGAAAGAAGGAAATCAAGAGTTCAAGGCCACCCTGGGCTACACAAGACTGAACTGAACAGGGTTTAAAAGAGAAACAGATCCAGTCAGTGGTGGTGCACACCTTTAATCCTAGTACTAGGGAGTTAGAAACAAAAGATAAGGCAGGTAGACACAGGATCTCTACCCCTATTTGGTCTGAGGATTAGTAGAGGTAAAAAAGTCTCTAGTGGCTGCTGATCTGCTTCTCTGATCTTTCAGCTTTTATCCTTCAATATCTGACTATGTTTTTTATTTAATAAGACTAATAAGGGTCCCAATTCATTTAATCATATTGATGGAAGGGAATCTCAAAAATCTAAGAAAGTCAGTGAAGAGATTCATGTCTAGGCAAATATGTTGCGTATTTGTAAGTATGTGAAAAAACAATATTTTCAATAATTGTTGCCTTCATTCAAAAATACCACGTTGAACCCTGGAGATGCAACCCAGAGGAAAGAGAAATAGCCATTTGGCTAATGGTATGAGCATATGAAAGCACTCTATCTTTTGGAGATTTTGTTTCTTCCAATTTAATACCACATCAATTACATTTCCTTATAAAGTTTTAGGATGTATAAAGCCTTTTCTAAAAGCCAGATATCATGGATTGTGTTTATATGTAAAAATTGTTGGCTCTTTGGTAATAAGTTTCTGGCCTGTCCAGTCTGTGGTCCAGACCCACAGACCTGCAGTCCCACAGAAACACAAAGATACTTATATTAATTTCATGCTGATTGACTTATGGCTCAGACATACTGCTAGCTAGCTCTTTCATTTTATCTCAGTCAATTTCCTTTAATATGTTTAGCCATGTGTCTTGGTACCTTGTCTCAGAGCAGCATGGTTGCCCTCTTTCCTCTGTGTCTGCTGGCATCTCTGCCTTGCTCTTCCTGTTCCCAGAGTTTTCTTAGTCTGGTGGCCCTGCCCCTACATTCTGTCTGCCTTCTAGGCAATCAGCTTTTTATTAAACCAGTAGAAGGGACAGCTATTTACAATGTACTAGAACATAGTCCCACTATAATTCCTCCTTTTTTTCTTAATAAAACAAGAACATCAAATCTAATTACCTGCATATACTGTTTTAAATCATTATCTGAAAGAATTTGTAACCAACACTGTAAAAAAAGGTAAACATTCATAATTCAGTTTTTTGGGGAATGTGAGCATCATTCTCTAGACTACTTCCTGCTGAATGGAGGTGCTGGCAATTTCATGAGGGCCCAAAGAATAATTTAAGGTTATGGACAAGTCCTTAGTGAAATAGTCTCTAAGGCTGGGATATCTCAGTTAGTTTCCTTGAAACTGTTTTGAATACAGATCTCAGAGGAAACTGCAACAGAGGGGCTCTGAAGTGCAGGATCATCTGGGCTATCCATTTCCATCAGAGAATTTTCAGGGGTTTTCCTCGATTAAACCTTGTTTCCTTTAACTGTGAGTAAATCCATAGCCTCTCATTTTCTGTGGAAATAAAAAGAAAACCTCTTCTTCAAAGTAGCATATCTTTTGATTTTACTTTTAATGTCAGCTCATTTACCAAATATATAGGTTGAATTAATGCAGCAGCATTTAAAATCAAATGCCTTTCAGAAAATTTAACTACTTTATTTTTAGTCAAAGAACTTAAAGACAATAACATACAGTGTCAGACACTCCTTGTAATTTCCATCTTTACATGGCTTATATGTGACTTTTTAAAAAACTCTAGTTCTTTTTTAAGGACTTTCTTTATTCTGTTTCTTTTTTCAAGCATACATATATTTTCAAACATACCCTAATATATTTAGAGTTTTTTAAAATCTATCTTTACATCTCTTATTTCTTTTTTTTTCTGTTTCTGATCACACCTTTGCTTGGCTAGAGTGGCTGACTTCACTCAGATCCCTCTATTTCTGTTGTTGACCATATCTTTAATCTGCTAAGGTGTGGCTAAGGATTAAAGGCTTTATTAGGATGGGTTGCTGGCTCCGCCTAGCTTCTATTCTAGCTTCATAGAGTTTAGTTTTTTAGCCAAGATACTGGTAGCGCCCACAATTACCACTCTAGTGGATTTTAGGGTCCATAACCCTAACCAAGTAAAACACTGCCATCTGCTCATCATGAACTCCATGAATTCCATATAAGTATTTGGCAGTAAGGCCCCTTACAAGACTCACAAGTATTTTGCCACTAAGATTGAGTCAGGAAGCCTCTCTTTAAAAAGCCTGACCTCTGCTTGCTTCTAGCAAACAGAATTTTCCCAAGAAAATGCTGCTACTAAGAAGTAGTCTTTGACTCTGTTCCCTTTTGCCTGTGAGAACAGAAACCTTAAATACACCATAAGCAGCTCACTGCTTACATTAAAGCTTAGTTACTGGCCTTTTTGCAGCTTAAGCTGTATTCAAAAGCCCATCATTTTGTAGCTCAGGCCCACACACCACACCAGGGCATTTCTGTACCACAGCTCACATGAGAGACACAACTTGTAAGCTGCTTTTGGGTCCATTTCTGTGCTCCAGAACCCTTTCTCTTGCTTTATGTAAATGTACATGTCCCACATTGATGTGCCATTTAAAGCTAGCTCTGAGGTTTGGACTGACTCACAGTCCCAAATAATCACATTAAGGCTTATATTAATTGTATGCTGATTGAACTATGGTTCAGACATATTGCTAGCTAGCTCTTTCATCTCATCTCAATCTATTTCCAATAATCTGTTTAGTCATGTGGCTTGGTATGTTTTCTTAGAGCAGCATGGTTGTTTTCTTTCCTTGGTGTACACATTCTGGCCAAGCACACATAGGACATTAGAAAATCTAGTCACATATTAAGTATGAAGCAAAGTCTGCAAATTCACAATTAATGATTTTGTAAAGAGTATAAGCTCCTTTAAACATTCCTACATTAAATAACAAATACTAACAATGGAAAGAGAATAAAAAAAAAAGATGGAAAGAGCTCTATCTACCACTTTCTTTAGAAAATGAAAAGATAGTCTAATGAACTCATAGTTCAAAGAAAATATTTCAGACAGAGCAAGTATGATAAATACTGAAAAAGGTGAATACTTCAGTCACCATGTCAACTTTGTATTCTTTCACTTTGGATATTAAGATATAACATAAATGACTGGCTTTGTTTATTCTCATTAAATGCTTTGCCTTGTTTTTCTCCAAATATCAGAGAATAGTGGCATTTTTCCTGGAAAAGTCTTTTAAAGGGAATTTCTAAAGAATAAGCGAAATGAAAGAGATAATTAATGAATTATGGGAAGGAACTTTTAGGGCAAATGTGGGACACAGGAAATGAAGTAAAGGAATGAGTTTTATTGAATTAATCCTTGTGGAAAAGGGAGGACTTGGTTCTTATAAACCCATAAAAAAAATAAGCTCTTGTGTGGCACCTGGCAGTAAGTGTATGTGTCTCTCCCACATGCAAAAAACTAACATTTAGGTGCCAAAATGCAGGAGGCCCTCTTCCTAAGCTTAGGTGCACATAAGCTAGGAGAACTGATCCTGGAGCCGCTGCCATGCCAGGCTACCTTCCACTTGCCCTGCCATAGCATATTCAAACACCATTGGCTCTGATTGGTAAATTTTCCCTTTTTCAGTCATCGAAAATGCAAACTACAGTCTGGTTCTCAGGTAAGACTCTGGTTTCGTGGAGGGTCACACTCAGCCACAGTCTCCTATGGTCATGGCTTTCCGCTCTTGTCTGACACTCATTTCTGGCCTTCCCTGTTATGAGACTCTTCCATGGACTTGTTCAAAGAGGTACCTTGGATACCTACCGTGGGATCTGTGGTGGAAGACCCATCAAATTAATGCATGGATGCACACTGAATGATGGGTATTTTCGCAATGGCTAGGGTTGGTTATTTAGGGCTTACCTCTGGAGCCCATCCCTTCATGCTGATGAGTGCCTACAGATGAGTGGCATGAATTTGGACATTGTCCAAGTAGGACACTGTGAGAGTCGACAGACTGCTGGAATGTGGTCACACTGTCCTACTGGATCACTCAGCTGGGTGGCAATCCAGCTTTAGCGAATTCCTGACCTCCCCCCCTTTGGGCCTCAATAATGGGGAATAAGCCAGCAAAAATTATTTCTCCATCTTCACCCCTAAGATGTGTGCTTGGAACTTTAAAGTCACTTATGTCTCATGCTTCACCAAGCTTATCCATTTTTGCACTAAATACCCCTTAGATTACTCAAAATAGCTACTTAACGGTTTTCTGATCCTGATAATTTTGTGGGAGCTAACTTTTGCAAGCCTATGGGTTAATGGAAAGAGATTTTCCTTTCCATATCTCCGTTCTAAATTTTCCCTTCCAACGTTCTACTCTTAAAAGCTTCCCTATTTCTTCTCATATCTCAACTCTAAACTTTCTATTCTAGCCCTCCTGTTTGTAGTCACACTACCAGATTATCTCTAAAACTTTCACATTTCAAATTCAACTGCTCACCTGCTTCCAACCTTTTTCTTTCTGAGAACTCCAAAGCAGCAGCCGTATTTACCTCAAATAAAGTTCATCAGATTTTTATTCCAAATAAAGTTCATCAGGTTTTTAAATGGCTCACAAATGCACTCTCACACTCTACTAACTTAAATCCTGATAGCACTGAAGAAAAGCAACTTCTCTTAACCCATTAAAGCTACATCCAACATAAGAGATTACAGGCAGACCACAGACAAAAGTGTTAGTGCTGGCTTTTAAGGTGTATCACAGGAGAGATGAGAGAACATTCCAAGCCTAAAAGGGCAGAGAGGCAGTACATGCAGACCAGTCTGAATTCCTAGGCCTGGTAGATGATTTGGCAACTGTCATCACAGAAAAAAATCTCCTCAGGTGGTCATGGCAGTGTTGGGGTGTTCCATCTCTCTCCTCGTGAGCACTGAGAGCCATGTGCTCAGTCCTACAGGGTCTTTGGGGTCTTGCCTCTCTTTCGGTATGGGAGGTGGGAAGTTCCAGTCTCATCAGATGCTACCACTTGATCATCTCTGAGTGTTCCCTTCCAGCTTCTCAGATTATTCCAGCCTGCTTCTCAGAGCTGAAGCCAAAGCAATTACCAGCAAGAGGCTCCAAGGTATTTTGCTTCACCCCTTCCTTCCCCCACTAACAAACCCTCCAGCAGCTGCTTCTGTAGAATGGCAATACAGGTAAAACAGACTGTTTTCCAGACCCCCTAGAACCAAAGGAAAGGAACCAAAAGCTAATTTAAGCTACCTTAACCTCTTCCCATCTCCCCAGACCTAGCAAAGTACAATATGTGTCACTTCCCAGGGTTCTGTTACTAACTCATATTTTTTCCAAGCTCCAGAAAACGAAAATTCAACATTCCAGGCCTGAACTCCCAGACTGCAAAAATGAGCTGCAAAGTCCAGCAGATTGACTGCTAAAAGACACATCTTCCCCCCTGAAACAGCTAGAAGTAACAAAAGATCACTTTTACCCCACTCATTCCCTCTCCCCATAAACCTGGCTTTCTTTTTATAATTAACACAAAAGGGTGGAATATAGGTGTTCCTGACATGCCACACTAGTGGACCCAGCACGGTGCCAGCAGCCAGAGTGCCTGTGGGAAAGGCACGCCCCCAGGCCCAACATGGTGCCAGCAGAACATGGCAAAGAAAAGGCATGCCCTTTGGCGTGGCTATGTAGATCTGTGCCCACCTGGTCTCTTAAAAAAGAAATAATACGTGGCAGCGGATACCTTCTCTCTACTTCCCTTCTTTCTTTCTTTCTTTCTTTCTCTCCTTCTCTCTCTCTCTCCCTCCCTTCTCTAGTACCCAAACTTCCTAAAACACTCTCCTGTGGCACCTGTCAATGAGTGTATATGTCTCTCCTCACTACTATACATTTACTCCCTTCACTTTCTTTCATGCCTGCACGTATACAATAACTACAAATGCAAACTACTTACCCTTCACCCAGCCCCCTTAGCATCTTTCTACCAGTGTCCTTCCTCTGACTGACTAATTAACTGACTTAATCCTATAGTGGATCCTTTCTGATGCACACAACAAAAGAAAATCATACCAGTTAGGAAGTATAACATCATTAAATATCCATGATCTCACACTAACATCCCTGGTTCTGCTTTGATAATTCTCCTGCCCTCTTTTCTGCAATGTTCCCTGAGCCTTAGAAGTGAGAGTCAATTTGTAGATGTACCTATTGGGTTAGACACCACATCTAGTTTCATTGGTTGTGGTTCCCTGTCATAGTCTTCATCTGCTGCAAAGAGAAGTTTGCTTGATAAAAGGTAAATACTACATTTATCTGTGGACATAAGCACAAACATTTACAGTGAAGTGGAGATTATTTTGGTTCAGTAAAGTGGTAGTTATAGGCTCTCACCACAATCCATGACATCTCTGGGCTGGAGCACACTAATTGCTTGCCCAATATCAAATGGTAATATGTTTCCACAAAAACATTTGTGCATGTAAAAACAATTAATGAAAAAAAAACTTTGAAAGATATCAAGGAGTGGTATATGGTAAGGTTGGGAGGAGAAAACAGAAGGAGTAAATTATATAAATATATGATAATTTCAAATAAAAGAAATAACTAAAAATTCTATAATCTGTACACTTTCTAAAGTTTTTGTAACCTTCCTTTGTACTTTTCATCAGATCACTCTCTATTTTCAATGACCTTTTAAAGAAAAGTTTATGCATTGCCTGAAGCCCCACCTTAACAGCTACTGAAGCTAATTTTAATATTTGGCTGAAATGCATGATTCATCAAAACAACTGAGACTTTAAGTTTTTAACTGTTTAATATTCTCCACCTCCACCTTATTATAAACATTTACAAATAATTATTTCTTTTATCTCTAGCTTCTGGGACATAGGTGGTTTACAAATGCCACCCTACAGCTCAAGTTATTCTTTGTTTTCCTTTCAAATGATAAATATACTTAATTGTTTTTGAATGTGTAAAAAGTACTCATTCTTCAAGAATGTCTTCTTTCTATAAACCAAACTCTTCTCCTGAACAAAACCTTTGGAACAACAGACTATTTGCAATTGTCTTCTCTCTTCCTCTACCTCATACTCATATTAAATTTGATATAGTGACTTCTGGTCCTTTTAGTTTTACATGAGGGGATAATGGCAAGCTCAGCATTGATCACCCACCTAGAAAATCTTATGGCTAGTTCTCAGCGTTTACCACTCTGGAGCTTTCTCATATGCATGACAGTGTTAGCCACTTTCACATCTTGAAATGTTCTACTTCTACTTGCCACCTGTAATAATTCATACACCAAGATGTAGTTACATTTCTGTAATTCAAGGCACTCTTGTAATGCCTGCCACAAAATTCCAGATTAATCTTGGCATGTATATGCTTAGTTATGCTCATTATATTCAAATTCACATTGTTCCAAAGTCCTTGCTCTTATACCACTTCATCAGTGGAACAGTCTGGTTATAATTTTCAATGCCAGATTAAGATTTTTAACAATGATACATGATGCTGTTTAAAGACAACTCCCTTACTACTTTTATAATACCTTATGCAATATAATGTTATTTGTAAAAATATTAATTATTTCTCCATAAACTTAAAAGAGTCATAGTGTAGAAATTAGAAAAGACTTTGATTTCATAATTTTAAAATGGAAATATACCGATATTAGCCAATTATTTTTCAGAATTAAATGAGATAAAATTTCAGACTGACCAGAACATTGTCTGACACAAAGTAAATCCTTGTAGTGAGATTATGTTCATTGGAAATAATCCTCCTGCCAACTGATTTAATAAAAAATGCTGATTGGCTAAAGGCAGACAGGAAGTGTGGGTGGGGCTACCAGACTAAGAAAACTCTGGGAACAGGAAGAGCAGAGAAGCCAGAGAGACACCCCGGAGACACCATGATGAGATGCCAGCAGATGCAGAGAAAAGATGTTGAAATGCTGCTCTGAGTAAAGGTAACAAGCCACATGGCTGAACAAGGTAAGAATCATGGGTTAGTTTAAGGGTAAAGAGTTAACAAGTAATATGCCTGGGCCTAGGTTAATCAGCATAAAATTAATGTAAGTGTCTGTATGTTTCTATGGGACTACAGGTCTGTAGGTCTGAACCATAGGCCAGACAGGCCAGAAACCTCATACTACAAATCACATGCTAATTTCTTGTTGAACTAAAATCTAAAGTTACTAAGTGCCCTCTGCTCAAACAGTTGGACAACTGAAGCAAACACCAAGTAGAGGGAGGAAAGCACACCACTCCTACTCTTTGTCCTTTGTACTCAGAGTGGTCAGAGATTAGCAACTCTGGTGTATTTACCCCACCATGTAAATGACCACCCACTAATCCTTTGCCTTTGGTGGGAGGCCAGGTGGCTGTTTCCATTTGCCTTAACATTTCTGCCAGCAATCTGGAGCCCCATGAAGGTAGGAGAACTGGAGCTCTTGCTCAAATAGCTGATAAGAACAGAAGCCTTGTGGATCATTGGCTGCTGCTCTATACAAAATACAGTCAGCAATCTCCCTAAACCCTAACCTAGTAAACTTTAGCACAACTAGTTACAAAGTTACCAAACAGCAGCATTATGAAAACCAGTGGCAGATGGACTAGGCCTTGATTTTTGCAAGCAGTCATTTTGGCATTATGCAGCCAGTCTCTGAGTGCTTCTCCTCCCAAGATTAATGAGGTCACCATGGGAGTTTGTGAATAGACACAGGAGGTGAAACTGCCACATTTCTTTAGCTCCTCTTTTTTGGCTGTCAAGGGAAATTACCCAGTTTGGCTTTAGTAGTGCCCAAGGCAATCACAAATTTAGCACACATTACACATATCCATTGCATCTCCTCTACTGTGTCCCTTATTCAAAGTGGCATTTGATTGTTCAGGAAAATATTTGTTCTTATGTAAGCTTCTTTAGACCTTATAAAACATACTGTCACTTGCAATCTAAGTGATACAGAGCTGTTTACATAATGCAACACTGATCATTTTAAATTTCAGGGTGACATCAATTTCCAAGACTTTTCAACAATGAGATAAAGCTCTTTCCTTTTATATTTCCTAAAAATATGACTGTTTAGAAACTTGTCTACATGATTAATAAGTTCTGTGGTATACATTTAGTGCAAAGAAATATATGTTATATAATATCTTTCTGGAGTCAAAAGACTCAGTTCTAAGCTTTAAATGTCTCAAACCATTTTGTTCCAAAAGAAAATCTCATTCATAGTTTGCACTTCATGGAATTAGTTTGTAACTTGATATACATGCTGACAATGACATTTGCAAATGGAACATCGATTAAAACTAGCACTTTTTTTTATTGAAAACACAGAATGGTTTGCTTGAAGCCAGCTTTTCATTCAATACTGATAAATAGATATATATCTTTGAACATACTTTTAAAAAGGCCAAGTGTCATTTTTACCCTTTTATTTAATTTCACTATTAAAAAAAGAGGCATAAAAAATAACAGGCTGTTCATAACAGCATTATTTGTAATAGCAAGAACCTGGAAACAACCTAGATGTTCCTCAACTGAAGAATGGATTAAAAACTGTGGTACATCTACACAATGGAATACTACTCAGCGGTAAGAAAATGATATACTAAAATTTGTAGGCAAATGGATGGATTTGGAGAAAAATAACAGAAGGACAAGCAATAAAAATAAAAGCCAAGACTTTCAAGAAAGGAATTTAGGGACCAATATATACATGTTCTCCTAGCCTAGCCATTTACTGTTTCCCAAATATGTAAAATGCTATGAAGTAGCACAATAAAGTTCATATTAATATTCCACATGAATTAGCAGGTTCTACACATGTGCTGTAAATGATACGGAAATGTCTAAGTCAAGTAGCATCAAACAGAAACTATCTATTCAGTGATAATTATAAATATTTAAGATCAGATTACTCTACTTTCATTTGCCTATAGGAGAAATAAGCTAATTGCACATCTCCATTCAAATGTATCATGTATAAAAGATCAGAACAGAATGAATTTAAGTTCATTTAACCAACATCACCTACTTGTTTGAGTATATATATTTGTGTGTGTACCTTAGGTGTGCCTGTAAAGGCAAGAAAAGAATTTGTGTTCTATGGAACAGGAGTTACATGTTGTAAGATGTCATGTGTCTCCTAGAAACTGAACACCATTCCTCTGCAAAAACAACAAGTGCTCTTAAACCATAAATAATTGTTCTAGTTTTATAATATACTTTTTCAATAAAATTACATTATATTAGCAAAATAATGAATAACAACATCATGTAAACAGAATAAGATTGCCACTCAAACAGGTAATCTTGGGTCTGAAAAGGAAGTATGGAATTTGAAAATAATGAAAGCATTTACAATTTATACTAATAGATAAAATAATCCTTCACTTCCACTTCCAAAGAGAAATCAGACATCTGAATTATGAGAAAATTAAAATGATGGTGAATTCAAACATACAGTTATTAAATTACAACCTTTAGAAGGTCCATTCCCTGTTTAGTTCAAGGTTTCCAAAAAGAAAAAATGAAAAAGAAAATATACTTGGAAGAAAAATGCTATTACTACAGGAACACTCTGATTAAAAAAATAAAACAATAAAAATAAAAAGTAAAAAACACTCTGTTTTAATTCATTTTAATTATGGTAAAAATCTCAGTTACTTCTCTGCATAAAACATTCTGCTAAAGAATCTATATAAGTGTATATATACATATTAATATAAGTGTATATATACATATATATTATCATATGGTTAAAGAGCACAAGTTTGAGAATCATTAAGGAAAAGAAAGTATAGATTGAATTTGTGTCCTAGCTCAGTCATATAAGAAGCCATAAGTAGGTTAATTTTTCCTAAAAAGTATTACATTTTCTTTTAGAAAGTAGAAACAAAAAACCTCAAAGGATTATTAAATATACTACTCCGTAATATAATGTAAATGATTCATAATAGAAATTTAAATGAGCTAAATAAGGCTGAATCTTGTCTGTTTAGTGATCTTTAATAAATATGAAATTAGGACTTGATCAAGAAGTTCTCATATTCAGTCTAAGTATAACATCATATAAAATTTAATACTACCAATGGGTTAGGTAAATGATTGGGTCAGGGTTTGGATAATATCTGCAATATTTTTTTGACTTTGAATCTCTGTTACAACTATATACATTATTCTTATAACATAAGACCAGTAATGGACTATAAATTAGTTTGTTGCTGTGATAATGGCATGACCCAAAGCAACTTATGGAAGAGTTCATTTTTGCTTGTGGCTCCAGAACCAAAGTCATTATTGTGGAGAGTCATGGGAATAGGCACCAGTACAGGAAGCTGAAAGATCACATCTCACTTACATATAACAGGCATAAAAAAAAACCCAAACTCTAAGACAAAGCTATGACAGTGACATTCTTCCTCCAACAGGCCTGCAAAAGTCTCTTGAAATAGTTCCATGAACTGAGGACCAAGTATTCAAATGCCTGGATTTAAAGGGAGTGTCTTATTCAAACTAGAACAGATCTCCATATAAACAAATAAGCTTATTTTAAGAAACCTTCACTTATAAAAGCAAGTAACCAACAGCAGCTCTATTTCTGACCTTTGCATATGGTCATTCTGTTGCATAATCTACATAGAATCATTCACAGAACTAAAGAACAACAAAATCATATGTGGTGGTTTATCCCTGTTATTTTGGCAGCAATAGCTAGGATTAGGCAAGAGGATTGCTCATGATGTTGAGGCTAAGCCAGACTGTATAGTGAGTTACATGCCAACCTAGATTACAGAATGATACCTTGTCTCCAATAAAACAAAAAAATTACATTAAAAATGAGAAAGAAACTATAAATTTGGAAGCCAAGGAGTCCAGTGGGAAACTTATCTGTATTCATTGTTCAATTGACTTAATCCAATATTATTGATCTATGAGAAAAGCTTTGGTAATTTGAGTCAATGTCAACCAAAGTGGGCCCTATTAGAAGAACTTACCATGTTCTCAATCAGTCCTACCATAGGCCTTGCTTGTAAAGAGCTGTACTCATCCCATCAGCACTTATATCTGCTCTGTCTTTGTAAAATTGAGATGTTTTACTTGTCTATTGCCATGTAAAATCAAGTCCTAAAAACTCCAAAAAAAATGGGCTCTAGTTGTTGTGGTGTAAGTGGGCTAAGTAATCTTGTTTATACTTGATTTCATAGTCAGATGGAGGCTAGAAGCCTATTCTGGCTCACTCAGATTGGATGTCTAAGATGCCTAAGATGTTTTCAATTAAAATTAAATGTTATCTACTCATAAACTTAGTGACTGAGGAACCTCAAGGGGGAATAAAAGGAACAGTTAGGAGCAGGTATAGTTTTATCCACATGTTCTTTGGTAATTATTTCCTCTAAACAATGCAGTTACACTTTTGACCTGAAATTTAGCTCCTATTAAAATAAAATATTCATTCCCCGAAACTCAAACTGTAGTCGCAAAGTTTTTCTACAGTCTAGCATCGAAGGACACACAGTGTCTAATCACATTGCATAGGCTTAAAGTCAACCCAGGTTCAAAGGGACAGTCTAAATAAATATAGGAAAACATAGTTCTCTAAAAGCACCATAAAAGAGAGGAATTTCAAAGATTTACTTTTTGATCAGTGCTTCTTGTATTTATGTAATTTATGAAATCAAATCACATCACAAACTAAACTCATCTGACCATAATTTTATAAGTGAGTACTTCCTAAGAGATTTTGACTGTAGATTGCATCTTGTCAGAAGTTTTGGTCAGGAGCCGGTCACCTTTCTAAGGGATATGCAGAGCCACTTTGTAGTGAAGATGTAAAATCTCTTAAGAAATATGAATATATTTTAAGAAAGTTTTAAAGGTGACCTTTGAGGAGAAGCATAGTCATAGTCCAGGATTTTATCCATGAATCTATTTTAAATGTAAAACACAAGAAAGATGACAAGAGTTTCTGTTTAATTCAACTAAACATGGAACACAGACTAAACCACCAGAATCAACTCCACACCTACAAAGAGCCCAAGAATGCACTCAATTTTCTACAGATAACAGTCACACTATATGCAACACATTTTAAGGAGCTGACATTTCCACTAAATGATTCACATAGTATCCCACTAATTCCTCACAACAAATCAATGAGATCATAATAAAGTATACAACAACAGCATTCATTTTATAGATACAGGATTGCCAAAACAAACTGAGATACATAGAAATCAAATGATTGTCCAAGGATCTG
The DNA here is from genome assembly GCA_004025045.1 of Sigmodon hispidus. Classification (NCBI taxonomy): domain Eukaryota; kingdom Metazoa; phylum Chordata; class Mammalia; order Rodentia; family Cricetidae; genus Sigmodon; species Sigmodon hispidus. The sequence goes on from PVIH01013359.1 coordinate 27,516, forward strand.
TGGATATGGTTAGCAACAGTGATATCTAAAGGTAAATTGTAGCTATGTCATTCAAATTCAGTGGGCTTTTCCTTCTGCTATGATTTCTTGTCCCTCATGACAATCAATATCTGTATGTGTAAATTAATGAAGTATTGCTTCATTTATGATATTTTCCACCACAATAGTGACAGCCCCATGTATTAGGGAAACATATATACTTCCACTAGTAATTTAATGCCAATAATCCATATGATCCATCAAAAAATCTCTCCAGTTAGTGATTCTTGTCTTAAGAATACATAGCCGTCCTTCAGGGACCCCTATAGTTAACTGTTCGCTCAGTTCGAGGTGGGGAGGGGGAAGGGACCTTGAATAAGGATATACAGGGATGGAAAAAAATTCAGAGGGAAAGATGAACACAAAGTAAATATATGTGTAGCAATCTTATTTGCATTATCACCCTTGATAAGTCATGCTTATGATTTTTATCTTCTTTATAGTTATTGTTAACTTCTCAGCATTTTAAATTCATTTTACTGTTTTTCTTGTTAAATACAAAATAAAGAAAGAAAAAAAAAGAATACATAGCGTGTCTTGGCAACATAAGAAATCCTTTAAAGAATATAAAAGCTGTAACTATCTACAAGTTTGGCAATACTCTAAAAAAGTCCAACTCTAACATGTTAAAAAGTATCAAATATGAAGAATACAGAGGTATGCTCAGATATCTCTTCATAAACACAAAGGATAGTGATCTTCTTGAAATTATTTTACTTTGGCAGTGAGAAAATATATCAATGAATGACAACAGGTATGAAACAATATAAATAAAACTGATTAGGCTTCCATACTCCAAGGTTATGTTATATAGTTAAGCAGATACTTTCCTCATTAATTGTTTTGGCATTAGAATCTTTTTCTCTAAAGAAAATATCCTGTGGTTGCCAAATTGGAGATGCAGACTAAAATGGGACTTCTTTCATGGGTGCCAAACAATTCATCCTCTAAGTTCTTACTTAGGAAGCCCCTGAGACTCTTCCAGATTGTACCTCTAGGGCTTCTTGAAGTACAATTTGAAACCAGCATTGGAATGAATGATAGAAAGCCTCTCAGAATATGTATACTGTACTTGAACCCTAAATGACTATAAAATGTGTTGTTACCCAAGGTAGAAGTTTGAGACAGGTATTAAATGAGGATATAACATTCCAAAAAATATAACAGAATACTCAGTGCCATGGAGCAAAGACAATTTTGTTAGACACTGAGATGCATCAGTTGTGAGGCAAGAACCTACCAAGTCACTGAATAGCCTAAGGATCGCTGTTATGCCAGTAGAGGCAAGAAGGAGCTCGGGTATGTACTTCATGATCACTGTTTCCTGCTCTGCTGAGGTCTCGGTGACAGAGCATTTAAGATAACTGACAGGGATGGATGCTTCTTTACTCAGTTTTCTTACACCTTCTTTTTGCAAGTTTATAACCTGCACACTCTGCGCTGAAAGATCACAAACATTTCAAAGGCTCCAAGCAGGACTTCAATAGGCATTCTGTTCTTTGAATTTTGTGGTAGCAGGAAGATTTGGGCTTATTTGTCAGTTCTTCTTTCCTGGCAGGGTAAAATAATTAGAGGACCAGAGTCTGATAACACTCAAAAAGATCTGTGGATCATCTTCAGCTGCTAATTTATGTTTGTAGACATTCTTTCTATCAGCTGTGTGGGGAAAAAATCCCCATTTGCATTTGGATTATATCAAAGCAAAACTAGGTCTCTGTTAGCTTTTGCTTTATTAAATACATAAATTTTATTTGAAAATGTAAATTATCTTTGGCATATTTCTTTCTATATCTTAATTATATAAAGGTACCATACAAATAGGTAATGTCTGTGAATGAAATGAAAATGGTTACATTTGGTTACAAATTTTGAGAAGAGCTAGAAATTCACACTTACACATCATGTCAAAAGTCAAGCATTCCTTGACATTTGAATTTAACAAACTTGGATAAGTCAGGTATTTATATAAAAAAAATTCACCAAGTGCCTATAAAGCTAACTATTGTAAAGATGACAGAAGTCAAAATGGTCCCATGGCTTGCCCAAAATTACACTATAGGGGAACAGAAAGATGAAGATTTTTTTTATTCCAAGTTCAGAAGTATCCCTAGTTTATCACAGATTATTTCTTAAAGGAGAAAGAATGAAAATCTCCTTGGGGAAATATGTTACATGAATGCACACGCTCTTGCATGACCGCTACTTCTGTGATTCTGCACATGTCATAGTTAAGTAATCCCTGAAGGCTTACCAAACGATTTCTGCACAGCTCAAAGCTCTAGAAACTATTATAAATTGTTGAGGTGGGTAATGATTTTGGAAGCATTTAGACTACCAACTAAGAATGTTTATTTTCTAGCACAGAGAAAATGTCAAAGGTAAAAGTTAATTTGAGATGAACTGACTTTTATCTATTAGTCTATGTCTTACTGTAATCTTTAATATATCGATAGAGAAAATCAGAAGCAGAGAAAAGTGATGTCCATGTACAAAGTATATGCATAAACCCTCCTCTCACTAAACAAATATATCTGTCCTTCAAAAATAACATCTTCCAGTATTATAGATATTTTCATTTGCCTTTCAAATGCTGAAAGAACACACACTATTTTTTTCTTCTTTATTTATTTTGTATTTATCAAAAAAATGGTAAAATGAATTTAAAATGCTGAAAAGTTAACAATAACTATAAAGAAGATAAAAATCATAAGCATGACTTTGCAAGGGTGATAATGCAAATAAGATTACTACACATATATTAACTTTGTGTTCAGCTTTCCCTCTGAAATTTTATCTATCCCTGTATATCCTTATTCAAGGTCCCTTCCCCCTCCCACCACATCAGGTCACTTTTCTTCTCCGCAACTCCCCATCCCATCCCCGGGCAGAGAGCAGACAGTCCTATGGTCCCACTGACTCAATAATGCTTGGATCAGTCTCCACTACTGGCCAAATCCAGTTTTGACCCCCGTCCCTCAAGAGTGAGTCAGGTGTTTCTATAGTTGGAGTGGGGTCCGAAGGGTCAGTCCAGGGTGTTTCTGATCCCAAGCTGTTCAGTGGTTGTGGTTTGCAGCTTGGGCATGCTTGGCTTTTTTTCTTGTTTGTTTGTTTAGAGACCACTAATGAGTGAGTACATCCCCTGCTTATCTTTCTGAGATTGTGATACCTCGATCAGGAGAATATTCTCCAAATCCATCCATTTGCCTGCAAATTTTAGGATATCTTTTTTTCTTACTGCTGAGTAGTATTCCATTGTGTAGATGTACCACAGTTTCTTAATCCATTCTTCAGTTGAGGGACATCTAGGTTGTTTCCAGGTTCTTGCTATTAGGAATAATGCTGCTATGAACATAGTTGAGCTAATGCCTTTGGAGTGTGCATGTGCCTCTTTAGGGTATACACCCAGAAGTGGTATTGCTGGGTCCTTGGGAAGATTGATTCTCAATTTTCTGAGAAACCACCATATTGCATTCCAAAGTGGCTGAACAAGCTTACACTCCCACCAACAATGGAGGAGTGTTCCCCTTGCTCCTCATCCTCTCCAGCATAGGCTGTCATCTGTGCCTTTTATCTTAGCCAATCTAACAGGTATTAGGTGGTATCTCAAAGTTGTTTTGATTTGCATTTCTCTGATGGCTAAAGATGAAGAGCACTTTTTCAGGTGCCTTTCAGCCATTCGTAATTCCTCTGCTGAGAATTCCCTTTTTAGATCTGTACCCCATTTTTTGATTGGGTTATTCATGGTTTGGGGCTCTAGATTCTTGAGCTCTTTATGTATCTTAGAGTTCAGTCCTCTATCACTTGTAGGGTTGATGAAAATCTTTTCCCATTCTGTAGGCTGTCATTTTGTCCTATTGACAGTGTCCTTGGCTTTGCAGAAGCTTCCTAGCTTCAGGAGATACCACTTATTGATTGTTGGTCTTAGTGTCTATGCCACTGGTATTATATTTAGGAAGTGGTGGCCTGTGCCAATTTGTAGAAGTGTATTTCCCACTTTCTTTTCTATCAAGTTCAAAGTGGCTGGGTTTATGTTGAAATCTTTGATCCACTTGGATTTGAGTTTTGTGCAGGGTGACAGGCTCAGATCTGTTTGCATTTTTCTACACACTTCCATCCAGCTATGCCAACACCATTTGCTAAATATACTATCTTTTTTCCATTGAATG
>PVIH01013359.1:31820-44128 GCA_004025045.1 Sigmodon hispidus
GGTTAATGTCTGGATCCTCAATTCTATTCCATTGGTCCACAAGTCTGTTTTTATGCCAGTACCAGGCTGTTTTTATTACTGTAGCTCTATAGTATAGCTTGAAGTCAGGGATGGTGATACCTCCTGAGGTTCTTTTGTTGAGTAAAATTGTTTTGGCAATCCTGGCTTTCCTGTTATTCCAAATGAAATTGAGTATTGAAGAACACACATTATAATCACTGCAGCAAAATCCATTTACCAAAACTGACTGTATGCCAGGCACTGTACTAGTTGCTAGAAATAATAACAATAAAACTAATCCCGTGTCCTGAAGCTTATAGTCTAGCAAAAAAACAAGTGTCCCCCCAAATAATCACCAGACAATGAAACAAGTTTCCCACCAGAAAACGTACCTAACAACAGGGAAACAATTCTAAAAGTAGAGTAGGTTCCATGAGAAGTGGCATCTAGACCAACACATGTTATGCATGGGGGTGGTTAAGTATGAGAAAAGGAAGGAAAGTCCATAATTCTGACAGGAAAAGAAGCATGCCTGAAATCTCACAGGTAGAAGAGATCATATGGTAGTAACTATGATATGTATGATGTGACAGGAATTGTACATGGAGCTTGAGAGGATAGGAAGTAGTGAACGGCTTCAAAGCCTAAAAGCACACATAAGGACATAATCTTATAGGAGTGCAGGTTCCATGGCAATCCACTAAAACAAGTGTTTGTTTGTTCCTCTATGATTCATCAATAGCAAAAGTGGTTTCCCAAGATCTTGAAGACTTGTCTTATAATCTTAACCATGTATTTTTCTAAGTTTTCTCCTCTTGTATATCTTTCTCATAGAGGCTTATGAGAACAAAATGTATTTTTAGAAAGTTCTTCTTTTGGGAATTGGAATTAATAATGAATTTTAAATTTCATTTTAAACAATATTACTAAGATTATACATGAAAGAAATTTGTGAATATTTATATGAAAATATCACAAAGGACAATTTGTTTTATGTTATTTCTGAAGCAAGGCCAGTGTGTTCTAGTCTAGCTTAGGTTACAGGGTATAATCTCTAAAATAATAGTCAAAAAGTAAAATAGTTAATCATAAAATATTACTGAGATCAAGCACATATAATACCAGAATCTACAAATGTACTCTTGAAGTTATACAGATGCTAGCCACTTTCTCAAATATGAACTTGAGCTTTCTAGTCACCAAAACAGGAGGGAGCCCAGTCCTATTATACCAGTTAATATCAGTCAACTTTGCCTTCTCACTTAGGACTACTGCTTGTAGAAGGAAAGTCAAAGTTATCCTTATCTTAGAATTTTCAATGAATTCCTGAGAGTGGAACCATTAATTAATATTCTCAATAAACATAATTTTCTTATTTGCTCTTATTGTTAACCAGAAAAGATTATTTGTTAATTACAAAACACACTGATCAGGAGAAACACAGCTTTTCCAAGTTAGCAAGAATGAAAAAGTTTCCTTCTCCTAAGAGTTTTTTGTTTGTTTTGTGTATGTGTGTATTTGTGTTAATATGTGCATGTTTGTGTGTGTGTGTGTATACTACATTAATGCAGGAGCATGAACAGACAAGAAAAGGGTATGAAATCCCCTAGAACTGAAATTACAAACAGTTATGAGCCATCTTGTGGGTAATTGGAACTGAGCCTGGGACTTTTGCAAGAACAGAAAATGTGCCTAAACACTGAGTCATCTCTGCAACCCTTCCCATGGGTATTTACAAAGTGTATAGAAAAAAATATAAAGTACTATACAATACTCCCAATCCTATCCCCATCATAAATATAATTCCCTAGTGAGAAATCATAGAGAGTGCTTTATTGTCAGTTCATAGCCTAATACCAAAGATCAATTCAGAGACAGCAGAAGTAGGAGACCAGCACAGAATTTCCAAGACGCAGGTCTTTAATATGTTCACTTTATACAGTAAGATCATTTTCTTTTTTATTGTAATTTTTTAAATTAATTTATTTATTTTTTAAGGATTAAACAAAAATGGCAAATTCTTAACGAAGTTAAACAAAAAAGAGAAGACCTACTTCAATAAAACTAGAATTTGAAAGGCAAACATTATAAGAGATATGAATGAAATTGCAGAAAATCAAAAAACAAAACAAAAAACCTAGTAATTCCTCACTCAACCATCCCCAAGAGAAGCCCTTGGAAACTCAAACACATTTCTTAACATCCCAGCAAAGAAACAGCTCAATGTGTAGTAATTCCAGATGATATATATTTAAGGCAGTACTAACATGAAGTATCCTTAGTTGGCCAAGAGTCCAGTAAGTAAACATAAAAAGTCATTTTTATGTCAAAGAAATGCTTAAGGATCACAGAGAAAGTCACTAGTGATCTATGGGGATAGTAGCACACTTGAAATTGAGAAGGATTTAAAAGTTCCATTTATTTTGACTTTGCCAATGAAACAGAAACAGTGTCATCACAAATATGTTGGAGCCTCATGGGGGATAGAGTTCCGGTTTTTCCCAAATCACTTTAGAAATCAAATCAGCCCAGATGCTATCATTTCCATGGAAGTCTGTTGCTTCTCACAGCTACTCTCTGCTTAGATGCTTAAAAGACAGCCCCTGGTAGTCTCCAAAATGTCAATTCTGTCCATATATATCTCCTTTCCCTGAGATTAATAAGGTTTGATTGGCCATCATTGTTAGGGTAGTACTTCTTTAAATCTCCTTTATAGCCTCACAAACCTTCAGTGTTTTTTTTTTTCAAATAAAGTATCACAAGTCAAATGTTCAATGTACATGTTACACTAACAGTTGAGTTTTATGGTTTAAGGAATTCATCATCTCACATCTATACTCCAAAAGCCCCAGGTCTCTGGGGCACCCAGAACACTGCCTGGTAGTGAACAAATTTTAAGTGAGAATTTCTGTCCTGAAATGGAGGGTAGCCTCAAATTCAACAACATAATGTGTTAAGCCCAAAAGGCAAACCATTGCCGCCATTTTTTTGCATATTTGTTGCCACTTTACACATTACCACCTACTTATCCCAAAGTATAAAGCATAGTGTTGAAGGGATTGAATTCTCTATGCAGAGTCGAGGAAGCTGCATTAGAGTTTTAAACTTTTCTAGTTGCAACCAGGCTTTTTAAATCTCTGACCCTTATTTTCTCTATTCATACATTAAGAAAATAATTTCTGCCTCACAGTGTGGTTACGGCCAGTAACTAGACAATGTTAATAAGCCTATTCTCTATACCTGAAAAACAGTACAGAAATAGGAAGTTATCATTCTTTTCTTATTTCTGTTTCAGAAAAAAATCCCAGTTTGTGTTATAACCAGCACACACAGAGACACACACACAGACACCCAGTTCCAGAAGTCAATAGTCAAAATTATCTTACTGAGTAGAATTAAAGCTTAAGTATGAATAGATTTCTTCTTGCAGCTTGAATAGGGACAATTTATTTATCCTTTTGAGTTTCTGGAGGCCTGTGTCATATCCTGGCTCATAGCACCACATCACTCTGACCTTTCCCTTCTATACTTGCATCAACTTCTCTAAATCTTCTTCTTCTTTCACCTTGCAAAGATTCTTGTAATTGCAGTGCATCCACCAGCTTTATCCAAAATGATCTATCACAATATCCTTATTCAGAACAATAAAAATTTTATTTCACACTGTTAGATAACATACATGATTCAGGGATTGGAACATGTTGAGCACTGGGGAGGCATGAGCCATAGTGCTGTTATACGGCAGCATTGTGCTGGAAAGCCTCAATTCTTTCAGTCATCCTTCAAGATTACAGTTTACCCTCTTCATTTGTACTGACTGCAGAAGACTGGTTATACTCTGGCTTCAAGCTGGGTCCACCCAATGATAGGTAGAGTGTTGTCAAGAGAGGGAAGGAAGAAAGAAAAGGAGAGAGGAAGGGCGTTAGAGAGGGAAGGAGGGAGGGAGGAAGGGAGGGAAAAAATGTCCTCACTGCTAGTTTCCTAAGTGCTGGGCTAACTTGTATTCCTCTGTTAAAGATCACTCCTGTGAGAAGGATTTATCCATGTGCCTGCTCTCCATTCTGTAAGTGCTCCCTGACGCCCTCTCATCAGAACAAGGGGTGGGAAGGACTCCTGTTGCTTGTGTTGAAATGTGCTCTATTTTTTTGTATGTTGTTGTAATGAGGCCAAAAACAAATACAACTTGGAGGAGGAGAGGGTTTATTTCACATTAGAATTTACAGTTCTTCATTTGGGATGTCATGGCAGGCACATGGGGCAGAAATGCTTCCAGAGACAGATGACAGAGAAATATAGCATACTGGCTTATTCCTCATGGTTTGTTCAGCCTATTCTCTTTTCTTTCTTTTTTTTTAGTATTCATATCAAATAAGTAAAAGATTTCATTTGACTTGTCCATTGTAACAGCAACAACATCAGGAACAGAATTATCTCACTAAAATACTTCAACTATTCTCTGGTTTCTAAAAATACATGTATCACCAATGAGGGAAGGTGTAAGTTCTCTTTCCACCCATAACAAGCTCCATTTAGATTTCACTGGATTTTAAATCTGCTGGCATGTCAGAGTTGGCTAGAGAGTGGTACTTTTGGTTTATCTCACCAATTAAGTGACAGGCTGGATAATAGGGCAACTCGATTGCTCTGCGTGCAGAATCAACATCAGATCATTTTCTTATACTAGGCAGGAATACATGTGCAAGAGTGGCTGAGACTTTCAGTCTTCCATAAATTGCCCTAAGGTTCAATCTTACGTCAGTCATTGTTTCTCATAGACTCCTTAATAAATATTAATCCTTTTATACAATCTATTGGCAGTAAATAATTCCCTTTATAATTGGCACTACTCATTGTGGGATTGGCTCTATCTTATTAATCATTAATCAAAAAATGCTCCACTGATATGCCTGCAAGGCAATTTTATGGAGACATTTTCTCCATGAAGATTTTTCTCTTCTCAGATATGTCTAGATTTGTGTCAAGCTGACCAAAAACAGCCAGCACAGGATTCATTTCCCTACCTTGTTGCAGTCTCTTAACTCTTAATTCTAAGCTCTTGCCTGAGTTTTAGAAGCACATCTATTTTTGTGTTACCCTCTAAACACTCTCTCATATACCACTCATTTCCTTCTGAGAGTCCATACAACTGAGGGAAAAAATTAGAAAATTTTGAAACGTCACCTTGAACATTACCTAGTCTCACATCATCCCTCTCTCTAGTTGAGCATGTCCACAGCTGGTTTTCTACTTTAAAAAAACAAAGTCTAGGTAGATTCATGCAAAATAATTCAAATACAGATTACCTCCACTTCAAGACTTTTTTAAACCAGGCCTATGAAGAGGGGTGCTATAATCCCAGCTTCTTGAGACACTGAGGCAGGAGGATTTCAAGTTTGAGAATAGATTGAATGTGATGGTTTGAATAAGAAATAATCCCCTAGTCTCTGGTATCTGAACACTTGATTTCTAGTTAGTGGAACTTTGGGAGGAGCATTATAGTCTTGATGGAGAAAGTCTGTCACTAGAGGCAGACTTTCAGAGTACATAGTCTCACCTACTTGAGTTCCATGTCTCTGCTTTATGCTTTGGATTCAAAATATGATCTCTCAGCTATTTTCCTGCTCTTGCCACCATACCTGCTTCTTGTTGTCATGTCTGCATCACCAAGGCAGACTCCTTTCTATCTAGGAACCATAAGCCAAAATAAACTCTTTCTATTCCTTAAGTTGGTTTTCATCATGGCATTAACTAATAGAGTATGCTCAAGGCCTGTCTGTAAAATTTAGGAATACCTTGCCTTAAAAACAAACAAACAAATAAATATGGAACTGGAGAGATTGCTTGGTGGTTAACGTACTGCTCTTCCAAAGGATGTTTTGTCCCAAGCATCTACATCAGCTCAAATCTATCTATATCTCCAAGTCCAGAATATTTGAAACCTCTAGCCTCCTCAGGCACCAGCACTCATGTGTATGTACTCACATGAAGACAATACATGTACACATAATTAAAAATAACAAAAACTAATCTTAAAAATAAATAAGTAAAAAGAAGACTGGGGATTCAGCACACAGTAGAGTGCTTACTTAACATGTACAAAGAACTAGATTCAATCTTTAGCACTGCAAAAGAAGATAGGCAAACAGAAAGAGAGAGAGGGAGGGAGGGAGAGCGAAGAAAGAAAGAGTAAGGGAGAATGAGACCAAAGAAAAATCTATATGTGGTTCCCTAGATCTAAATATTTGTTCCCACTGATCTTTATCATCAGGACTGCAGTGAACATTTCTAAACAGAAGTCCTTGTTGATTCTCTGATTTAAATTAGACAACTAGAATTCCCCTATAATAGTATTGCTTGTTTCCCTTATATATTTTTTTTTCATTTGTGATCATTTAACTTGTTTGCTTTTCTGTTTCCACAAGGGCAAGAAGTCAATGTATGTGATTCTTCATTGTTATCCACCAATCCCAAAGTTGAGCACAAGGCCTTAAATATGTTTAGTAGTGAACAGCAGACATAACAGTGAAAAGACTGTTTTGCAGCATCATTAAATATTTAATCTCATTTAATCCTCATGAAAATTATGTAGATGAATAGATATTAAATTTCCCTTTATAAAACAGGAAGCCAATACTCAGTGAAGGTAAGTAACTCACTGAAAGTTAATCAGTTAGAAGCATGGAAGGAATATTGAAATCACGGCATTCATTGCTCTGTAATTCACATCAATAACAGTTAATATTTATGGAACACTTACTTGCTTACTTGTGTGCTGGTCTTGAGAAAAAAAACTTTATTGACTGTCTTTGACTGAATGCTCCTGACAACTCTACAGATTAAAAACCATGATTCCTACTACACGGTGGAACAATAAAGAATGATAAGCTGATTACAGCATAAGAGAGAACACACATACACAGAGAAAGTGGTGAAGTTTGAGTTCAGTTGTTTACTCAAAATACCCTTCCTTTTTGTCAAGTAGTGCTAGAGATACCATGTGAAAGACACCAATGCTCAGAGTCATGTGATACTTTCTATAAAGAATGTGCTCCAGATCCTCTTGAAATAATGAAATATGAAGTAATATGTTTATTGATGGCAGGTGAGAAGGAGAAGGAAAGGTCTAGAGCCTATTTTGCTTCTGTGTTCTCCATCAAAGGAAATAAATTGACTGGCAAAGGCAGAACTAAAGCTGGGTATGGTAGCAGCACATGCCTACAATCCAAGCCCAAACTCTGATACACTTGAAGAAGTATGAGTTGAGTTTGAACACAGGTAGCCAGAATTGTGGGGGGTGTATGGAAGGGGAGGTCATTAAAACCAAGGTAGTTTGTTAAAAAAAATTACAGAATGGTATGGAGCTTTCAAAGAAAGCTGAAAATCTTTCTGGCTACCCTAGGAAATTGTACATATGGGATGGGGGTTCATTGAAGGCAAGGATATTCATCTGTTTGTTTATCCTAAGTCTCTGGGACACAGGTAACAAGAATTCTCCAGGGATGTCATGGGTGAATTAGCTATACTGGCACCTGTAGTGAGCACACAGACAAAAATGAGTGCTTTCTCTCCAGGTCTTCGGATATATTCAAATAAACAAAAAGATATGAATGAGATAACATCTGAGAGAAGTTTGTAGTGACTGTTTGAAATATTTCAAGTCTTGTATTCTCTTTCATCATCACATAGCCTTGTAATGTGAGTGATGCCTTATACTCATGGTTTTTTGTTGTTTTTGTTTTTGTTTTTTTATAGACAAAGCCTGGTCACATTTCAGCCTGATCACATAAGTGTAGTAACAATATGCCAAAGACATAAGAGATACCTATAGCTTTATGGGTCAATGAAGAGAATCACGGAATGAGGACTTTGGTTACACTATAGCATAAGGATTGACTTTATAAGAGTGGGTAGGGAAAATGCATTATAACTGAAAACAGCATCAACATGAAATTGGAAATATCTAAAGAACTCATGAGAGATCATGGACTCTAGACCCACAGCTAGGAAGTCTGCATGGAACTGATTTAACCCTAACCCTAACCTTAACTCTGCATGTGGGTGACAGTTGTATAGCTTGGTCTGTTTGTCAAGCTCCTTGCAGTGGAACCAAGATCTGTCCCTGGCACATGAGCTGGCTTTCTTAAACCTATTCCCTTTGGTGGAATGCCTCTCTCAGTCTTGACACGGGGGGAAGAGTTTGGTCCTGCCTCAACTTGATGTTCAATATTTTGTTGACACCAGTGGGAGGCCTTACCTTTTCTAAAGAGTGGATGAGGGCAGAGGTAGAAAGGACATGGAGGGGGGAACAAGGTGAGAGGAAGGAGGAGAAACTATGGTTGGTATGTAAAATAAAAAAATATTAGGAAAAGAAAACATCCAAAGACACTTAAGAATAAATGTCCTTGGATTGGTGGAGGGGGATTTAAAGTCACTTAAACAAATATAAGTGTAGACAACCTTCAGTTCATCAAGAAAATGTACAAGAATACAGCAAAGGGTTCTTTTAATTTTCTATTATGTGTAATAGAAATGTCAAATTCATCTTCTATGACAGTACATTTAAATGAATAGGATAGCACTCAAGAGGATTAGCTAGGATTATAACATGCATAAGGAGGCGTTGATGCTTATAGAGTCATGCCACTCCATTTCTAGGTAATTTCTTTATTGTGCAAACATCACAGTGAGTATACATACAGTATGAGAGCTCAAATAAAGCAGGAAGGTATGATCTTATGTGAACATCATCATAAATACTGTCCTTTGTCATGCAAGAATATGATTTCACAGTACATCCCTGTGTGCCTAGTAATCCTATAATTAGAATTTCTCTCAGAATCCTCACCTACAGGATAGACTCCTACCATTGGCACTTAAAAATAGATTCTAGAATTTCTTTTGCTTTAATACACACAATCATGCACCTAACTAGCACTATACCTAGTTACACCTTAGTTTGGCAATTCCACTTATACCTACATAGTTTTATAAACTTTATCTAACTAATAGGGTAAAGTAGACTCTGTCCCAAATGTAACTATATTTCTAACTATCTTTAAGTAATCATAATGGCTATTTTTAAATTACATTAACCATACCAAATTGAACTTTAATGTAATGAAAAGAAATAGCATTTGAGAAGATTACCAGCACTAATGACTGTGAATAGAATAGCATGGAGAACCTACTACCAGAATATGTCCACCAAATCATATATTTTGTTGAAAGAAAATGATACCTCATCTTTTAAGAAAATTCAGAAACTAGAGAGACAGTTCAGCATTTAAGAGCACTTGCTTCTCTAGAGGAATGGACCAGAATTGTTAATTAGTGCTTATGTGGCAATTGGGAACCATCTGTGACTCCAGTTAAAGGAGATCTGAAGCCCTCTTCTGACTTCTGCAGACACTAGGCATGCATGATACAGAAATGTACATGGAAGCTCCTAATTTTATCTCCAGTTTCAGGGTGTCAGATGTCTTTTTCTGACTTTTACATATACATACATGCACATTCTGCACAATTATACATGCAGACAACAACTCACAAAGCTCAAAAACAAATAAGTATTTTTAAGAAGTCAGAAGTTGTGACTATGAAAATAACTTAGTCAAGAAAGTCCTTTCCTAGAAAGCACAGAGATCTGAGTTCATTCCCTAGAATTCACATTTGAAAAGCCAGCCATTGTCATCAAATTTGTAAAGCCAGTACTGGCAAAATAGAGGCAGGTAGATCACTAGATTTCACTGGCCAGCCAGCCTAGCCTGCTTGATGAGTCCCAGGCCATTGACAGACCTTGTCTCAAAAATAAATAAAGTATGCAAACCCTATGGCAGAATATCCAGTTATTCTTTTGGCATCCACTCTCACATGCATCTACACAAGTATGAACTACACACAGTCACACACACACACACACACACACACACACACACACGAGAGAGAGAGAGAGAGAGAGAGAGAGAGAGAGAGAGAGAGAGAGAGAGCGAGCAGTCTTTTTTGTTGTTTAGCTAGCTATAAGGACAGGAACTCATGTGACTATTTAAGTGCATGAATGAAACTGCTGATGTGTCAGAATGTAACATTTTAATATTAACAATACTGAGCATTTGACTATTAATTAAAAGAAGGTTATAGCTAACTTACCTAATTCAAATAAAACTGTGGAGCAATAAAAGAGCAATCATTGCTTGTATCTATTTTCCATTTCAAATCCTAAATTATGTTGTCTATAAAATAGTGGTTTTATTCTTAGCAAAAGATGAATGTTCTTTTGGGTTCTCAATAACATCGTATCTAATTATGCTGAACATGGTTTTAGAGTACAGGATAGCAAATCCATGAGAAATGAATGGTTTCAACTAGAATTACACCAAATATAAGTATAATGTCCTTTGTAGTCTCGCACATTCTGTAAGTGGAATAGGTAGAAACAGAATTAGGTAATTGGTAATGGCCATACTCAGAATCATGAAGACATACTCCCATTATACATGGTGATTGGGGCTGGAGAGATGGCTCAGCGATTAAGGCCACTGATTGTTCTTCCAGAGGTCCTGAGTTCAATTCCCAGCAACCACATGGTGGCTCACAACCATCTATAATGACATCTGGTACCCTCTTCTGTATATTGTATACATAATAAGTAAATAAATCTTAAAACAAATACATGGTGATAGTACATTAGCACAGATGTAAATTTAAACTAATAAATACTACATGATTACCACAGTGTACATTGCCTACCTATTAACATCCATTTATGGAACATTTGATTTTAATATTAAAGTACAGGTAATAATTCTGTTTAATTTATTAATTTAAATATTATTTTAAAAGATAGATCAAATATAATTCATTCACTTTTCTCAGTGTTCATCTCAGATGAATTATGTAAAATCTTTAGGAATTGGCCTTTTAAATATTTAATGAACTGATATAATATGAAAGTGAGGTCATTCATCACTTAAGACAATACTATATATTATTATATTTCTATTTTACATAGTTGGGTTTTTAATCAATACTGGGTTTTGTTTAGTGCATTGTAGTGTCATTAAATTATTATATGCTCTACTTTTAGAATCTAAGGAGGGAGAATTCTTTATGTTTCTTCAGCTGCATTATCTGTCCCACTTAAGCACATTATAGATTCTCACTTTATCTCTTTGTTTAATTCATGAATATCTGCTATGAATCGTTTATGGAGTAGGGAGTACTTCATTTCCCTGTACTATACGTACACATGTACAATCTTTAGCTGAAGTAACAGCCATAGCATTTTACCCACCTCAGACTCTGAAAGATAATAAATATTAAAATATCACAAGTATTTAGCTTTGGTAAATTCTTAGCAAGTTAAATATAGAATTAACACCTGATTCAAAGCTTTTTCTCCTAGATAAGTTTAAAACACATATTCAGTTGTGGGTTTGTTGCTCTTGGGTAAGAAGCAGCACAAATGTAAATAAACTCTATTATTAATTAACTTTGTGTAACTCTTAAATCCATGATTGTTCTAGCTGCCAAAGCTGGTCAAGGAAGCCTATCCATTATCAGATCAGAAATTGGGGATTGTTAATAGACTCAGTGATTTCCCAGGATTGTGAAGATGGGAAATGAGACTGGAGCTCTGTTCCATTTTGATTTAGTGCCCTTTTCACAACCCAAAAAGTGAAATGCACTGAAACTCAGAGAATTAAGGAACCAGGAAAGGGTTCTGTTCCCTATCATTCTCATGTTTAGAAACCATTTCCCATAGCCATGGTTTGATATACCCAAAATAAGATTGGAAAGTCCTAACTCAACCTATTTCCCTGCATGCTAATAACTTGGATACCTTACCAAATATAATTTTTTTCCTACAAAACTAAAGATTACTTTAATAAAGCATCAGAATATAAAATTAATATAAAAGCCAGAGGTAACTTTCAGTAATTCTTTTTAAGTATAAACAGTTTATTTTCCTCCATGAGCTACAGAGACATTCATTTTTGTTAGTTTTTTATTTTTTTATTATTTTCAATAAAGAAGTCACATTTTCTATCCTTGTATATCCTTATTCAAGGTCCCTTCCCCCTCCCACCACATCAGGTCATTCTCTCTTCTCCACTAATCCCCATCCCTCCCATGGGCAGGTGGTCCCAAGGTCCCACGGACCCAATATTGCTTAGTTCAAACATTTTTAAAAATTATTGTACTGTTCTTCTTTTTCCAAGACAGGGTTTCCTAAACCCACAATTGCTACTTAAAATTAATTTTACTTACTGCATTTTGTTATTATTCAATTACCCAAATTTAAAGAACAA
>PVIH01013359.1:44228-59003 GCA_004025045.1 Sigmodon hispidus
TCTCTCTCTCTGTTTGTCTGTCTGTCTCTCTCTCTGAAACAAAGTTTCTCAGTGCTACAGCTCTGGTTGTCCTGGAACTCACTTTATAAACTAGAATGGTCTTGAACTCACAGACATGGTGTGTACCACCACTGCCTAAACAATTAGGAGTTTTCTGCAGACATTTATAAGCAACATGTAATTGCTTCCTCCTGCTGGCCTCTAGATAGGTCTGAGTGAAATTCACAGTTTATAACTAGTGAAATATGTATGGTTTGATGATCTACATTTGACCTTAAAATGACATCTTGATGATACATATTTAACAACC
This sequence comes from Sigmodon hispidus, assembly GCA_004025045.1. Taxonomy (NCBI): domain Eukaryota; kingdom Metazoa; phylum Chordata; class Mammalia; order Rodentia; family Cricetidae; genus Sigmodon; species Sigmodon hispidus. Next base: position 44,539 of record PVIH01013359.1, read on the forward strand.
TCATCACATGGCTCTGTTTTACTCTGCTTAACTATTTTTTTTCATTTTTTCCTTCTTGTACGATGCATGTATTTTGAACACTAAGTGATTCATTTCACAACTCTATGCTAATAAAATAGATGTACAGAATTACAAAAAAATCACATATTCAAGTAAGTACTTAAACATAAAAGTTCATAGCAGAACTATGAATGATAATCAAAAAAGTGGAAAATAAACAGTCTAAATGTTCATCAACTTATCAGTGAATAAAAACTATTACTTATATTAATAAAAATATTAAGTCATAAAAAGAAATGAATTGCTAACACATGCTATAGCATGCAAAAATTATTGAAAATATTCTAATGTAAAGAAGTGGATATCCTGATAGAGCTGTTGTGGGATTAGAGAGAAATATGATACTAGGGAATAAACAAGAACCCATAGGATGAGCCCAGCTAGGACTCCCAGCAATAATGGAGAGGGTGCCTAAACTAACCTTTCCCTATTATCATATGAATGACCACCATAATTGCTATTACCGAATCTTCATCCAGCAGCTGATGGAGGGATATGCACAGATCCATAGCTAAACACTAGGCTGAACTGCTGGTCCAGCTGAAGAGAGGGAAGAGACATTACATGAGCAATGGGATCAAGAACATGATGGAGAGACCAATGGAGTAGGCAGTTTCATGTGATTGGGAACTTGTAGACTCTGAAATTACAGCTAAGAAACCTTCATGGAATGAATTTGAACCCTCTGAATGTAGATGACAGTCAAAAAGCATGGGCAGTTTCTGGAGCCTCTTGCAATCGGACCAGAGTCTATTCTGATCCGTGAACTGGCTCCTCCAAGCCTGGGGGAAAACACTTTTCTCAACTTTGATTCACGGAGAAGGGATTTGGTTCTACCTCAACTGAATATGCCAGAAAGAATTGACTGGCCTTGGGAGTTCTTGTCTTCTCTGGGGAGTGATGTGCTGAAGACAGAGGAGGAAGGGGAGAGGCTGAGGGAGGAATGGGAGAAGGGGTGGGAAAGTGAGCAGTAAGGGGTATAGGAACAAATTTAAAAATAAAATAAAATAAAAGCTAAAAAATCCCAAATATGTCTCTCTTCACATGTACATAGGCAGCCCAAATTGGACTTGGTTTATCACAGCTACAAAGAAATGAAATTGGAATAGAGATATCTTAAACGAATAAAAAGGGGGATTAGAAAGGGTAATAGGGGTATTATAATTTTCAAAGAATAAAATCAGATAATTTAAAAAATAAATGAATAAAGAAAAAAGAAAACGACAAGTAATATAGATAAATAAACATAAATGTATATTTAAAAATGAATGAATTGTCTCTTTGCATCCTGTGTTCACTCATTCATTAGAGAATTCTGTTGAACTTGTGGTAATGTTTTATCTAATAGCTACATCAACCTTTTTAAACAATGAAATCTATGCAAAAGTGTTCTCTCCATTGGTTTCATGAATTTACAGAGGTTTTTTTGTAAAGTATATGAATACATGTCATGCTTAAAGAATGATAATCAGTCATACAAATATCCTTTGATGCTGTTTTCTGATACTCAGATAGTTCTCTTCTTACATTTTGTTTTTAGTGCACACAGAATGTACTTTGTGTTGTGAAGAAGCAGTTCTATTTTTATCTTCTTCTAACACCATATCCTGAAAAAGCCACTCTTTACCTACTGACTTCAGCAACACCTTTTCTCGTATAGCAGGTGCCCATGTATTCTTAGAGCTGTATTCTCCATTTGCTACCATTCATTTCTTTGTCCATGTTTGCATTGATTTCCTTGCCCATGTTTGTACTCATTTGCTTATATTTAATTTCATACCTAAAAGGGGAATATTTTCCACATTCTTTTTTTATACATGAATTCCAACCAACTATAACACACACATTCTTCCATGTGAATTATATAAATATTCAGGATTTAAAACCTAAATACAGTGTTTCAGGTAGTAATTCCTGCCATGCAGTGATGTGAAGATGTCTCTCATCCTAAAGAGATATTCTTTTCTGTTATAAAATAAACTAACTTTTCTAAGATATTATATACTTTACCTAATTCTATTCTGTTGAGGTTTTCTTAAAATATCACCATGTTTGTTAATGGAGTTTTATCCTTTTTTCTAAACAGTTAATGTGGGAACACACAAAATCAACAGATTTTCTTACTATTTATTTTGCACCAAGCTTTCCTATTATATTCTTCTTTATTATAGTGGTTTTGATTTTATAACTATGTAATATGATAGTAAGTTTTGCCATATTTGCTATTTATAAAACTTATTTCCTATCCTAGACACATACTATTAATTAGAATTTACAAAACAGTGTTAATAAGTGTTCACAATTATTTGTGATTTATTAGAAGTGTCATTTGTACTTCCAAATTTACTTTGATGTTTACTTTTGATTCATGTTAAATATGCTTCACCTTTCATTAATGGGTTTCTATTTCTAATGTACTTAAAATTCAACATTCTTTCCAAGAATTTAAACTCTATATTTTCTTTTGGCTGTATCATTGATCATATGGGTTTCTGATTTCAACTCAAAAGTATCAAGTACTTTTTTATATTTATAAATTATCAATTGTTGAATCAGACTTTCCATTGCTCAAAATAAACCTAACTTTGAAGTTATACTTTTCCTGCTGTTATCCTCCAAGCTCTGTGAAAGTGTAGCCTTCCTTCTATTGACATTAATGAGCTAATGGGAACTTACCCATTTGGCAATGTTCAAATCTTGATTTCCATACTGTCCCACTATTTCTGGTCTACCATGAATAGGGTGCTTTTTTCCTACAACTTTTGGTCATTTTCAGCTAGGAAAATGCTAGAAGTTACAAGCACAGCTGGGCTAGAGAAGAAACCCATTCTGAGTTTGCTAAGTTGCCTGCCTATGCAGATGTTATTTCTATCTTGCTGACTGAATGATTTCAAACTATACCTGCACAGATGACAAGAGCATTTTACAATCCCTTACCATTTCTTCTGATTTCTAAGATCTGTCCATTTGTATAATGGATAATCAGAAGAGCAAACTAGACTGCTTTTTTGTATAAAACTGACTTCAATTGAAAAGAATGAGAATCTTTTCTTGCTATAGTTCATAGGTCAATCAGTTAAATCTCTCTTCTTTTATGTCAACAATGGACTATAAAAATTCTCATAATTTTCCACCTTTTGGAACCAGTTCCTCCCAAGATATAGTTCTGTTTCATTATAGTTATTAAGAATATGTACCTAGCCAAATTCATATACAGTGTGCTTGGCATTGAGCAGCCACCTGAACTAACATGATGGTGTAAATGTACTATATCTAATAGAGAAGAGATGTGTGTTAACAAATCAATGTGATACAGTGAAATATGATGCATTTAAAGAAACAGGGATAAAATTTACACTCTGCATTTCTTTCCATTTAGCAATTATCTCCATTACAACAATCAATTTTCTTTCTCAGGTCTTAACCAAAGGTCCCCCTGAAGCAGTAATCTTTCAAGATATCACATTCCAAATGCAACAACATTCTAAGAGGGGTAGCTCATTGTATGTCTCAATCATCAGTTGCACCTACTGGAACCTTCCTATGAATTAGTACAAGGTTCAGAAGTATTAAGAGATTTCAAAAATAAAGACTAAGGCAGAAAAGGATGAATAAATAGACAACAGATCTGAAAATAAAGAAAGGTACAAAAGCAGTATGAGTGTCATGAAGTAAAGTAAAATTAGTGGCAACAGACTCTCAAATGAAGTTCATGATATTTTTTAAATGGAATGTATGCTACAGCTCCAGTTTGTTTTCTGGGAGGTTTTGGATGTATCTTGATCAAATTCTAGAGTCCTGAAATATATACCATATAGAAATGTACAGATGTAAAATGGCAGTAAGTCATTTTAGCCTACTGCTAATTATTCAAAAATTACTGAATCTTCTAAGCTATGTATAAGATATACTTAAGTAGTATGTAATTCACATATCACTGGAAATATCTAGTACCATCATAGGTTAAGTCCTAAGATTGGCTCACATGATATACACAGATACTGTACTAAATGTCTTAGACACTTGGTTTGGTAATTCAGAAATCAGAGAATCATAAGATTGAAAGAACTTCAAGGACCAATTTACTTTGTATATTTCTACCCAACTTAGGCTTTAGAACACTTTGCTCAACTCAATCTAAGACAAAAGTGTGTGTGTCTGTGTGTGCATGTGTCCATGATAGAAATGTTTGGACTAGAGTTGGTGGAATATCTCTGAGTTCCTCTCTGTGGTTACTATGAGATCACTATGCAAAAGCCTCAGTGATCTTAGTAAACTTTTGAAGTGGGAAGTAAATCCAGAACATCAAAGCTGCTTACTTGGAGTTTCAATATGAAGCAGGAATTGATCTAAAATTCAAAATTAAGCCCCTGAACTCCTAGTAAAAAGACATTTTTCTTTCTAGAAACTTAATTTATGAATATCTCCTTGCCTTATATTTTCCCTAAAAAGTAAGGCATAGGATTGATTTCTCACTGGTACATCCATGTTAAGCATATGACTGATTTCAGTTTTGTCCTGAAAGCCATTTTGGCAAAATTTTCTCTTCTTTTATGGCATAAATCTCAGAATAGTATAGTATTGAGCTGATTCAGCATAAATCTCCAAATCTCTAAAGTTTAATTTCTCCTTTTTCCACAAAAGACTCTTAAAAGGTAATGCAATCCTTAGCAAAGAGAACAAGCTAGAGATCTTGCACTAATTTTTAAATTTGCAATGTATTTTACACATGTAATAAAATGTCAGAGTAAAATGTAATTAATAAAGATGGTGCATATATATTTCAAAGAAACAGTAACAAAATCAATAAAGTCACGGCATTAAAATGATACATATACCAACAAAACGAGATTCAAGAATACAGAAATTGATCCATATAGAAAGAAAGCTACTGAGTTTTTGGTTTTTTCAAAAAAAAAAAACACACACAGGGGAAAACACCAAAGACTTTAATAAATTATGCTGTCAAAAGTGGCTATGCATGTCCAAAAAAATCTGGGTTTCTTCTTCTTATTAAACACAAAATCAATTGGAAATGAATCAAACACCTAAATCTGAGACCAAAAACTTGAAATCCTACAAAAATAACGTAGTAGAAATGCTTCACAACATTAGTTTAGGCTACCATTTTTAAGATAGGGCCACAAAAGAATAAATAATAAAGCCAAACATAAATAAGACAGAGTAAACAAAGAGTAAACATATGATTAGAAGAAATTATTTGCAGACTATTCTGAAACTACTTATAATAGTTTTTTAGATAGCAGGACTTGCATTGAAAATTATTCCTCTGTTTATCTTTATATGTCATAGAATGTAATTTTATTATAATTAAACATTCTTTCTAATGTAGTTAATATTGTGTTGGTGTATAAAAACTTAACATCAGTAATAATGATTATTTACAAAAGAAAACATTAAATTAAAAATAATAAAATTAGTACATGATATGCAAATATTAAAGCTTAATGCAGGCACACACAGACACACAAACACATCTCACAAATACAAGATTAGAATTAAGTTTATTTAAATCCCTTTTCAATAAATGAATAAATGAAGAGTATTTGCTTGTGAAAGGGTTAAAAAAAACAAACAGTAGAGCACACTATTTTTAATCCCTAGTCCACAATCATTATCCAGAAGTGAGTCTCAGAGTCAGAAACAAATCAGGAAGAGCTAGCACAAATTATTTTCCACAAATAATTCGTCTATAAGTGTATTATTTAATCACATTTCACAGGCTAGACACCAAGGAGGACCAAAAGAATGACTAAGGAACTAAGGTAACGTATGTTTATAGGAAACCAGAAAGTGAAACTTTGATACCTGGACAGCCACTGGTGTGTTGGTAACTCTAAAATGCAAGAACAAGATGGATGCAAGACAGCCATCATATGATGAGGATTATAAAGTTCATGTTTATAGCATTTCTCTTAATTGTCTTTGAAAAAACACAAATTCCATGAAATTACAGAGCATTGTTGCTATTACAAGAGATTTTGAAAACTGCTGAATGTACTTTCAACATGGAAGATTGTTCTTGGAATCATTTTAATTCAGATTCTCATTTTGTATGAAAGCAATAAACATATTTTTAAGCTTTTTTCTATGCTCTAAGTGGTTATGAGTAATAATGTGGGTGTAAATCTTCTTAATTCTTCCTAAGCTATTTGAAATTCTTAATCATGATCAGAGTACAAGACAGAACAAGATATTATATGTATGTCATTAAAAATGATCTGCTGAAAAGTCATTTTACGTTTTCTTTCTTTGGCTTAAATTATCATTCCTTTCAGTAAAGAAGCAAAATTTGAATGGCAAGACAATGGCGTTTTTGTCTTTCAATTTAAGATTTGGAAATTGGTTTACCCCCTACTAATGATTCTTTGCAATCTCTGAAAATTAACAGGCCAAGGCAGAAAAGTTGAGCGGAGAAAAATACATAGAAAGGAGCCTAAAACAGGGGAACTTGAAGACTAGGCTCAGCTTTGGCCTGTGTTGAAAGGTCCTAAAACAAACAGGCCCTCAGGACAAAGTCACATAAGTAAACCTGTTAAAGATGGCTCCATTAGGAAGGCCTTACAGTAGGAGTAACCTATGAGCTCAATTTTGATGGCTGTCAGAGCATTTTTAGACAAGATAGGGAAATATTTGCTCCAATTAAACTATGCATTTTAAATAATCTTAGTTAATAGACAGAAGTTATTCTTAAAGTTGTTTTGAGTATTGTATGTATAGTGTATATACACATAAGAATGTATATATGTGGTATGTGTATATATGTATATATGTATATGTATGTATGTAAGTATGTATGCATATCTACCAGAGTAGCTAAAATAAAAGATGTCTTAAAATATGTATATGTATGTATGTAAGTATGTATGCATATCTACCAGAGTAGCTAAAATAAAAGATGTCTTAAAAGGTTGGAAAGCAACTAAAAATTACAGCCACACAGAAAAACAATTTTACATATTCCTCATTAATTATACTAATAAGTATATGGGTAACCAAATGAATCCAAACCATATGACTTCATAAAATCTATACAGCAAAATCATTCATAAAAGCCTGTACATAGCAATAATTCAAACACTCATAAATTGATTAGTTGATAAACAAGTATTAGTTTACCTATAGAATGTAGGATTATTTGACAAGAAGAATGAAAGAATACCAATGCTCATTACATGAATGACATTGAAATACACAAAAGTTACATATAATACTATCTCATGTGTATGAAATATCACGGGTAAATTCTCCAGTGTTTCAAGTTATAGTAATCACTCTGTGATGAGAAATCACACCTGATGAGGGAAAGGGGAAAGTATTTGGGATTTGCTCAAATTGCAAACACTTAATGATACATACAGCTATGGTTAATGAACTTTCCTATATGAATGACATTCTACTAAAAACAAATAAAATGCCTATAAAAGAATATTTATAATTCAAATATTCTGATCTTCTGGCTGAATATTATGCTATGCAGTCAAAAATATGTATTTCATCTAGAACACTATCATTGAACAAAAGAGTGATGTATCTTTGGTGTAATTTTTTCCTTTACTCCCTAGCAGGACTTAGGATCTGGGGCCTACATTCTGAGTAGCTGATACAAAGAAATTCTCAAGTACAATAAATTAACACCTTCAAGAAATCTTTTATTCAGGCAGATTGTTCCCTTTCATGCATTCTTTTCTCCTATCTTGCCACTCACTGACCCATATATCTAACAAATATTGACTTTAAACATCCACAGTTAGTTACAGATGAATAAAAATTCACTTTTGGGAAGAGTTAACTGGGTCTAATCTCCTATCCAGATGTTTAACTTACCAATTAGTTAATGATATTAAAAATTCCTATATTCAAATGTGAGAAGTAAAGAACAAGACATAAAAAAATGGCATCTCTTCTGGTTTGACTAAATATATCCCAAGAAGGCTCATGTATTAAGGGCTTGTTTTTTAGTTGACAGTCTTTTAAGAGATGATTGGATCATGAGAGTTACAGCGGCATCAATAAATCAATACACTCTAGAATTTTAAATGCATTAGGCAGGGACAGAATATGCTAAGGACAAGGCTAGAGGGATGGCTCACATGGTAAACAGAACTTACTGCTCTGAAGGCATGAGTTCAGATCCCAGAAATGGTATCAGACAGTGTACATTCACCTGCAATCCCAGCTCCAAGGGACCCAAAGCCTACTTCTGGTTGTGGTGGGCTTTTTGCACACAAACGTGCATATACACATGCACATGTGAGCACATGCAAGTATGTGTGTGTGTGTATGCAAGCACATGCAATTGTGCAAGCACATACAAAAAACAAACAAATAAATAAATTCTTATTAACGAAAGTGGACCTGGTACAATTAAATAAGTGCTGCTTATCTATGAAGGGAATTATCACTTTACTGGTTTCTTTCCCCTGCCCCTCCTGCCATACACGCACCTAACTGTGATGGTTCTCTCACTATGGTGTTGGTTTTGGCATGCCAGAGTCGTAAATGCAATTGAGCCAGTTCATTCTGAATTACAACCTTGGAAATCAGAATACACAGGAAAGACTTCACCTTTGAAAGTTTATTTTTCTTAGACATTTTGTTGCAATAATTAAAAAGAACTACTGCAATATCAGAAGTTTATAAGCACAGAGCCACATCAATTAAATAGAAAAATTACAAGTTTCCAGAATAAACAGGAGAAAAGTTCCAAATGAATATATAATTCATACATACTCTTTCATATATGAATACAGAATTTCAGATGAAACACCAGGACCAACAGACTAACCATCTAAACTTTGGTGATAGGAGCAATGGGGTACTGGATGGGATAAGGTGTTCATTTGATCTCTGTTAGTCTTTCCTTTTCTTGTTCAGAAAGTTACAGGAGTTCAAGGGGATTAGTCAAGAAAAAAGTTACTCTTCAGAACCAACTTCATCTTTAATGTTTGAAAGTAAGGGGGAATGAAAAAGAAAAGACCTCTTGGTATCATTTTCATTATTAGTATGGTCAAAAGCTTAAATTTTCTGCTAACTTTAAGAAATCCTTTTCGATTCTTTAACAAAAAGCAACTCAAAGGTAAATGATTAAAAAAAAAAATAACCTCCAGGCCTTTTTCTTTCAAAAACTTTTCAGTGATAAATAAAGAAGAAAAGTTATTTTTTTAAAGTCACACAATTTAAACTATTTTTCTTCACCTTGCAGTTTGAGTCTTTTAATCTAGAATCCTGAGTCATCTGACCCCTCACTCTGCTCACCAACATCATTCAGTGGACCTGAGTCACCACCACAATCATACATAGTGCTTTGCTAGTCTTTTCTTCAAGGGTAGAAGACTATTCTCTATTTTTAAAAGTCTAGAAAGGTCCAAAAGGGCCTTTCTACTTGATTGATTCTGGCTTGTCAGTCACAGTACTGAACTTTACAAAATGTCTCCTCAAGTACTTGCATATGGCCCAATACACAAAGGGCCAAGAGCTCATATAATAATAGGCAATTTTCCCTTGCACAAATGGAAAATATATTTCCACTCCTAGACTGATTTGTTTTACATAATTATATTCTTTTTTGAAGACTTGCTATTTATTTCTTTTTTATGATGAATAAAGTCATATATTTTATCCACGTATCCACTTGTTCAAACTCCCTTTCCTCTCCTATCCATCCCAGTCACTCTCTCTTCTCCCCATCACTTTATCTCCTCTCCAGCAAGGGCAGGAGGTCCCAAGGTCCCAATTTGGATTAGGTTAGCATCTGCTCCAAGCAGATCCGCTTGCCTCACCCCAACATCACAGCCGTGAAAGGCTAGGCTCACAACCAAAAATATTTTCCTTTTTTTATGATGACTAATAATTCTTTTTTTGGTGATTTTACATAATGCACCCCATCAAACTCAGTTATCAGTCCTTTCAGTTTCATACCCACACTTATGATCTCCCCATTTACAAAAAGGGCCTTTCATTCTGCTCATTTACTTCCTGGAGCATAATTAGACTCTCTGTGGCCAGACACTTAAAGAAAAGTGACACCTTCCTCACTCACACCCCTGCCAGAGGCTATCAATGTAGAAGTGAAGCACTGTGTCATTTAGCTATGTTCTAGCCTTGAACTCTTGTACACAATGACATCTTTTTAGTTTTAAAGTCCACTAATGAGTGAGTACATTCCCTGTTTCTCTTTCTGGGTTTGTGATACCTCACTCAGGAGGATATTCTCCAAATCAATCCATTTGCCTGCAAATTTTAGGATTTCATTTTTTCTTAATGCTGTGCAGTACTCCATTGTATAGATGTACCACAGTTTGTAAATCCATTCTTCAGGTGAGGGGCGTCAAAGTTTTTGCAGGTTCTTGTTATTACAAATAATGGTACTGTGAACGGAGTTGAGCTAAAGTTATTGGGGTGCAAATATGCATCTTTAGGGTATATGCCTAAAATTGGTATTGCTGGATCCTTAGGGATATTGATTCCCAGTTTTCTGAGAAACTGCCATACTGAATTACAGAGTGGCTGAACAAGCTAACACTCCCATCAACAATGGAGGCATGTTCCTAGTGTCCCACATCCTCTACAGCAAAGGCTGTCATTGGTGTTTTTAATCTTAGCCATTCTGAGGGGTGTAAGGAGGTATCTAAAGGTTGTTTTGATTTGCATTTCTCTGATGGCTAAAGATGATGACCACTTTTTCATGTGCCTTTCAGCCATTTGTAATTTTCTGCTGAGAATTCCCTTTTTAGTTCTGAACCTGATTTTTTTAATTGGGTTATTTAGGGTTTTGGGCTCTAAAGTTTCTTGAGTTCTCTATATATTTTAGAGTTCAATCCTCTGTCACTTACAGAGTTGGAAAAATATTTTCCCATTCTGTAGGCTGTCGTTTGTCTTGTTAACTGTGTCCTTGGCCTTACAGAAGCTTCTCAGTTTCAGGAGGTCCCACTTATTAATTGTTGGTCTTAGTGCCTGTGCTACTGGTGTTATATTTAGGAAGTGGTCATCTGTGCCAATGCATTGGAGGGTATTTCCCACTTTCTTTTCTATCAAGTTCAATGTAGCTGGGTTGAGGTCTTTGATCCACTTGGATTTGAGTTTTGTGCAGGGTGATAGGTTTGGATCTATTTGCATTTTTCTACACACTACCATCCAGTTATACCAACACCATTTGTTGAAGATACATTTTTTTCCATTGATTAAGATTTTGGTGAGAATTGCCTTGAATCTGTATATTGCTTTTGGTAAGATTGCAATTTTCACTATTTTGATCCTACCTATCTAGGAACATGGGAGATCTTTCCATTTTCTGATATCCTCTTCAATTTCTTTCTTCAGTGATTTAAAATTTTTGTCAAACAGACCTGTTACTTCTTTGATCATAGTTACACTGAGGTATTTAATGTTATTTGCAGCTATTATAAAGGGTGATGTTTCTCATTTCTTTTTCATTCCTTTTATCTTTAGTGTGTAGGAGGGCTACTGATTTTTTTGAGTTAATATTATAAACACAGAAAGAACAATACAAAGAATCAATGAATCAAAGAGTTGGTTCTTTGAGAAAGTCAACCACATAGAGAAACCCTTATCCAATCTAATTAAAAAGCAGAGAGAGAGTATCCAAATTAACAAAATTAGTAATGAAAAGGAGTACATTACAACAGACCCCCAGGAAATCCAGAGAATTATCAGGCCATACTTTGAAAATCTATATTCCATAAAATGGAAAACCTAGAAGAAATAGACAACTTTCTGGACAGTTACCATTTACCAAAATTAAATCAAGATCAGATTAAAGACCTAAACAATCCTATAAGACCAAAGGAAATTGAAGCTGTCATGAAAAGTCTCCCAAATAAGAAAGCCCAGGCCCACATGGTTTTGGTGCAGAGTTCTACCAGACATTCAAAGAAGAACTACTACCATTACTCCTCAAACTGTTCCATACAGTAGAAACTGAAGGAATATTGCCAAACTTTCTCTATGAGGCCACAATAACCCTGATATCCAAGCCACTCAAAGACACAACAAAGAAAAGGAATTACAGACCAATTTCCCTCTTGAACACTGATGCAAAAATTCTCAACAAATTTCTGACAAACCGAATACAACAACATATAAAAAAAGTCATCCACCACAATCAAGTAGGCTTCATCCCAGAAATGCAGGAATGGTTTAAGATACAGAGAACTGTAAATGTCATCCATCATATGAACAAACTGAAGAGAAAAAATACCACATGATCATCTCCTTAGATGCTGAAAAAGCCTTTGACAAAATTGATCCCTCATTTATGATAAAAGTCCTGGAGAGATCTGGAATACAGGGAAAATACCTAAATATAATATAAAGTGTTGTCAACAAGAGAGAGAGTGACTGGAAGGAGTGGGAGGGGGAAGGGAGCTTGAAAAAGGAAATACACAGATAAAAAATATGACTTTATTCATAGGAAATAAAAATAATAAATAAATAAATTAAATTAAAAAATAAAGGCAATTTACAAGAAACTGATGGCCAACATCAAAATAAATGGAGAAAAACTCAAAGCAATCACACTAAAATCAGGAACTATACAAGGCTGTCCACTCCCCTTATCTATTCAATATAGTTCTTGAAGTTTTAGCTAAAGCAATAAGAGAATAAAAGGAGATTAAGTGGATACAAATTAGAAAAGAACAAATCAAACTATCTCTATTTGCAGATGATATGATTGTATACATAAGTGATCCACAGAATTCTACCAGAGAACTTCTACAGCTGATAAACACCTTCAGCAATGTAGCAAGATACAAGATTTTGTAACTATTTTCAACTTCCATTTTTCTGGAAATATATGTCTTTGATATGATGAACAAATAATCTTCCATTATTTATCCATTTTACCAGCATTAGACATTCATTTTTATGCAATAAATATTTATTTCTGTACCCCTGTATTCAAACACAAGGATGTCTTTATGGACAATAGCTAAAAGTAGTATCTTAGGTATTTACCATAGAAAATTTAATTCTCTGATCATATTCTTTGCATGTGTTTTAATGTACTGTTTACCTTTTCCATAATGTTTTTTCAAGTACTTCATATCTTCTATATATCAATTTTTCATTGTTTATAAAAGCTAAATGTAGCTTCTATTAGTCTAAATGTCTTTATTTTCTATTTCTCTTGTGATATATTTTAACAAATAACAGTTTTAATTTTATTTTAGTGAATTGACATTTACCAAGTTTGTTTTTTACAGTCCACTTTTGGAGGTTTAAAAACACTTCACCATCCAATAATTAAAATATTTAAAACACTAGAAAGCAAATACGTTTTCTTAATTTTCATGTCTGATTTCTTAGTCCATTTCAAATTTATGTATAGAGTAGGTTTGGATATTTTGGATTTTTCTATATTAACATTCAAATGTCTATGTATATTATGTTTTCATTAATTTGCCATGTTTTCAACTATTTCCACCAAGATATAGCCCAGGCTGACCTGAAATTCACTCTGTAGCTTAAACTTACAAAGCTAAAGTAATTCTCCTTCCTTAGCGTCTTGAATTCTAGGTTAACAGTCCTGTGTCACTGCACAGGCTAGCTTACCACATATTTTTACTTCTGGGAGTTTGTTTCCAACATTTTCTTCAGTACAATTTTAGCTACATTGACATATCCACTTTTCCCAATACTGAAATCATGTTTCCTGTTAATATTTGTAAATCATAATTAATAAGTTTTGACAAAAATATCATTTTAATTTTATTTGTTTTCTCCAAAAGAACTTTGCCTGAAGTTTCCCCTTTTCTCTTCTCAAATAAATTTTAAAAGAATTTTAGATGGTTCTATGAAGAATTTACTTTGTTATAATATTTAGCCTTCAAACATTTAAAATGTTTTATCTCTTCTTTATCTATGCCCTGGTTCCCATTTTCTTCAGAATAAAAAAAATATTTTCATGTTATATATCTCATTTAATTTCCTCAGTTGAAATTATATATAATATATGTAATTATAATATATATTGTAAGAAACATATGTTTCCATTTTACTGCTGATTTGAGTGGGATTTTTCTTTTTCCAATTCAGTAGTTACCTTGCAAATCCCTAATTCTAGTATCATTCCATAAATAATACAAGTAGCTAAGAAAATAGATTCATCTTGATAGAAGAGAAAGTGGGAAATACACTTCTACAAATTGGCACAGGCCGCCACTTCCTAAATATAACACCAGTGGCACAGGCACTAAGACCAACAATCAATAAGTGGGATCTCCTGAAGCTGGGAAGCTTCTGCAAAGCCAAGGACACTGTCAATAGGACAAAACGTCAGCCTACAGAATGGGAAAAGATTTTCACCAACCCTACAAGTGATAGAGGACTGATCTCTAAGATATATAAAGAGCTCAAGAATT
>PVIH01013360.1:0-58786 GCA_004025045.1 Sigmodon hispidus
GGAAAAAAAAATTCAGAGGGAAAGATGAACACAAAGAAAATATAGGTGTAGCAATCTTATTTGTATTTCTACCCTTGATAAGCCATGCTTATCATTCTTATCCTCTGTATAGTTATTGTTAACTCTTCCACATTTTAAATTCTTTTTACTGTGTTTTTTTTTGATAAATACAAAATAAAGAAGGAAAAAAAAAAAGAAAACCAAAAAAAAAAAAAATGGGCTCCAAAAATCCAGTGCATGTACTAGAGATAAATCCTTGCCACTGCCAGAGGCTCCAAACTTCTGTCATTGACATTCAGAGTGCCTAGTTCAGTCCCATGCAAATTTTCAATTGTTAGTCCAGAGCCAATGAGCTCCCAGTAGCTCAACTGTCTCTGTGGTTTTTCCCATCATGATCATGAACCCTTTCCTTATGTAATCACTTTTCACTCACTTTGACTAAGCTGGTAGTTGGGTCAGAAAGCTGTGGCTTTTTAAAGTTTTTGTCACTTAACTTTCCTTTTATTTCTGACTTATTCATTGTATTTAATTCTTAGAAGTGGATGGCACAGTAACAAATTCATTGCAATTTTAGTTGATCAAAGGCTGATGGATACTGGTTCCAAATAGTATCATTGTAAGGAAAGGAGAAGATCCAAGAAATTCATGTAAAGGTTTCCCCCTCTTTCATTGAAATAAAAATGAATGCTTTTGCTTAAGATACACTAATGAGTGAGTGCATCCCCTGCTTATACTTCTGGGTTTGTGAGACCTCACTCAAGAGGATATTCTTCAAATCCATTTATTGCCTGCAAATTTTAGTATATCATTTTATCTTACTGTTGTGTATTACCTCATTATGTAGATATACCACAGTTTGTTAATCTATTCCTAAGTTGAGGGACATCTAGGTTGTTTCTAGGTTTTTGCTATCATAAATAATGCTGCTATTAACATAGTTGAGCTAACGTTCAGGGTGTGTAAATGTGCCACCTATGGGGTATATGCCCTATCGTGGTATTGTTTAATCCAAGGGGATATTGTTGTTCCATTTTCTGAGGAACCAGCACTCTGCATTCCAGAGTGGCTAGACAAGAATAAGCTTCCACCAACAATGAAGGACTGTTCCACTGTTCAGCACCCTCTCCAGCATAGGCTATTATCAATGTTTTTGTTCTTAGCTATTCTGACAGATGTAAGTTGGTATCTCAATGACGTTTTGATTTGCATGTCTCTGATGACTAAAGATGGCCCACAAAATTCTTCCAAGGATCTGCTATGGCTGATAAATACCTTCAGCAATGTAACAGGATACAAGATTAACTAAAAAAAAAAATCAGTAGCCCTTTTATACACAAAAGATAGAAGAGTGAAAAACAAATGAGGAAAACATTAACCTTCATAATAACTGCAAATAGTATTAATTACCTTGGAGTAACTATAACCAAAGAAGTAAAAGACCTATTTACAAAATTTTAAATTGCTGAAGAAAGAAATTGAAGAGGATATCAGAAAATGGAAAGCTCTCCCATGTTCCTGGATAGGTAGGATCAACATAGTAAAAATGGCAATTCTACAAAAGGCAATCTACAGATTCAATGCACTGCCCATCAAAATCCCAACACAATATTTTTTGGATCTTCAAAGAACAATACTCAATTTCATTTGGAATAGCAGGAAAGCCAGGATTGTCAAAACAAAACTCAACAAAAGAACCTAAAGAGGTATCACCATCCCTGACTTCAAGTTATACTATAGAGCTAAAGTAATAAAAAACAGCCTGGTACTTGTATAAAAACAAACTTGTGCATCAGTGGAATAGAATTGAGGATCCAGACATTAACCCAAAAACCTATGAACACCTGATCTTTGACAAAGAGGCCCAAAATATTCAATGGAAAAAAGATAGTATAATTAACAAATGGTGTTGGCATAGCTAGATGGTTGTATGTAGAAAAATGAAAATAGATCTGAGCCAGTCACCCTGCATAAAACTCAATTCCAAGTGGATCAAAGACCTCAACATAAACCCAGCCACTTTGAACTTGATAGAAAAGAAATTGGGAAATACACTTCTACAAATTGGCACAGGAGACCACTTCCTAAATATAACACCACTGGCACAGACACTAAGACCAACAATCAATGAGTGGGATCTCCTGAAGCTAGGAAACTTCTGTAAAGCCAAGGACACTGTCAATAAGACAAAATGACAACCTACAGGATGGGAAAGGATTTTCACCAACTCTACAAGTGATAGAGGACTGATCTCTAAGATATTTAAAGAACTCAAGAATGTAGAGCCCATAACCTTGAATAACCCAATCAAAAAATGGAGTTCAGGTCTAAAAAGGGAATTCTCAGTAGAAGAATTATGAATGGCTGAAAGGCTCCTGAAAAAGTGCTCATCATCTTTTGCCATCAGAGAAATGCAAATCAAAAAAACTTTGAGATGCCACCTGACACCTGTCAGATTGGTTAAGATAAAAACACAGAGGACAGACTATGCTGGAGAGGATGCGGAGCAAGGGGAACTCTCCTCCATTGTTGGTGGAAGTGTAAGCTTGTTCAGCCACTTTGCAATGCAGTATGGCAGTTTCTCAGAAAATTGAGAATCAATTTCCACAAGGTCCCAACAATACCACTTCTGGGTACATACCCTAAAGATGCAGTCATACTCCAAATGCATTAGCTCAACTATGTTCATAGCAGCATTATTTATCATAGGAAGAACCTGGAAACAACCTAGATGTCCCTCACCTGAAGAATGGATTAACAAACTGTGGTACATATACACAATGGATACTGCTGAGTACTACTCAGCAGTAAGAAAAATTGATCTCCTAAAATTTGCAGGCAAATGGGTGGACTTGGAGAATATCCTCCTGAGTGAGATATCACAGAATCAGAAAGATAAGCAGGGGATGTACTCACTCATTAGTGGACTCAAAACAAACAAACGAACAAACAAACAAACAAGAAAAAAAGCAAAGCATGCCCAAGCTGCAAACCACAACTACTGATCAGAAACACCCTGGACTGACTCCTTGGATCCCACTCCCCCTAGAGGAACACCTGACTCACTCTTGAGGGAGGGGGAGAAAACTGGATCTGCCAGGAGTGTAGACTGAATTAAGCAATATTGGGTCAGTGGAACCATGGGACTGCCTGCTGCCTGGCCAGTGAGGAAATGGGGAGTTGTGGAGAAGAAAGAATGACCTGATGTAGTAGGAGGGGAAGGGACCTTGAATAAGGATACACAAGGATAGAAGTGTGACTTCTATGTTCATAATAATAAAAAAAGAAAAAGAAAAAGATGCTGAGTACTTTTCCAGTGCCTTTAAGCCATTTGTAATTTTTTTTTGTGTGGAATTCCCTTGTTATTTTTGAACCTTGTTTTTTAATTGGGTTATTTAGAACTTTTAGCTCTAGTTTCTTGTGTTCACTATATATTTTTGAGATTAATCCCCTTTCAATTCTAGTATTGGTGAAGATCTTTCACTATTCTCTAAGTTGTTGTTTTGTCTTAATGAAAGTTTCCTTGGCCTTGCAGAAAATTCTCAGTTTCAGGAGGTCCCTCTTATTGATTGTTGATGTTAGTGTCTGTGCTACTGGTGTTCTTTATAGGAAGTGC
This sequence comes from Sigmodon hispidus, assembly GCA_004025045.1. Lineage (NCBI taxonomy): Eukaryota > Metazoa > Chordata > Mammalia > Rodentia > Cricetidae > Sigmodon > Sigmodon hispidus. The sequence continues at coordinate 3,614 of PVIH01013360.1, forward strand.
CTCATAGCTAGTTTTATGTTGAGGTCTTTTATTATTTTGGATTTGAGCTTTGAATATCATGATCAGATTAGATCTATTTGCATTTTTCTGCAAACTCTCATCAAATTATGTCAATACCATTGGTTAAAGATCCTATCTTTTTCTAATAAATATTTTCAACCTCTTCATCAAAGATCAGGTGTTCATAGGTGTGTGGTTTAATGTCGGTGTCTTCAATTCGATACCATTGATCCATAAGTCTGCACTTATGCTCATACCAGGCTGTTTTTATTACTGTAACTCTGTAGTATAATTGAAGTTGGGAATAGTGATGCCTCTTGAGATTCTTTTGTCGAGCAAAATTGATTTGGCAATCCTGGCTTTCCTGTTATTCCAAATGAAATTGAGTATTGTTCTTTGAAGTTCCAAACAAATATTGTGTTGGGATTTTGATGGGCAGCCATTGAATCTGTAGATTGCTTTTGGTAGAATGGCCATTTTTACTCTGTTCATCCTATATATACAGGAACATGGGAGAGCTTTCCATTTTCAGATATAAACTTCAATTTCTTTTTTCAGTGATTTAAAGTTTTTGTCAAATACATTTGTTACTTCTTTGGTTATAGTTTCTCCAAGGTATTTAATGTTATTTGCAGCTAATATAAAGGGAGATGTTTCCCTTATTCTTATTCAGCCGTTTTATCTTTAGTGTATAGGACGACTACTGAATTCTTTGAGTTAATCTTGTATGCTTCTGCATTGCTGAAGCTGTTCATCAGCAGTAGAAGTTCCCTGGTAGAATTTTGTAGGTCACTTTTGTAAGCAATCATATCATCTGCAAATAGAGATAGTTTGAATTCTTCTGTTCCAATTCATATCTCCTTAATCTCTTTTCATTCTCTTATTGCTGTAGCTAGAACTTCAAGAACTATATTGAATAGATAAGCGAAGAGAGGACATCCTTTTCTAGTTTCTTATTCAGGTGGAATTTCTTTGAGTTTTTCTCCATTAAGATTTATGTTGACTGTACACTTCTTACAAATCACCTTTACTATATTTAGATATTTTCCCTGTATTCCTGAACCCTCCAGAGCTTTTATCATAAAGGAGTGTTGCGTTTTGTCAAAGGCTTTTTTAGCATCTAAGGATATTGTCATGTGTTTTTTTTTCTTTTTTGTTTATATAATGGATGATGTTTACAGTTTTTTATTTGTTGAACAGTCCTTACATTTCTGGAATGAAGCCTAATTGGTCATGGTGAATGATATTTTTTATATATTTTTGTATGTGGTTTGCCAAAATTTTGTTGAGTATTTTGGTATCAATATTCATGAGGAAAATTGGTTTGCAATTCTTCTTGTTGTGCCTTTGAGTGGCTTGAATATTATGGTAATTGTGGCCACATAAATGGAATTTGGCAATATTTCTTCAGTTTCTATTGTGTGAAATAGTTTGAGGTTTATAGTAGTAATTCTTCTTTGATTGTCTGGTATAATTTGGCACTGAAACCATCTGAACCTGGGCTGTTTTGTTCTTAGGAGGCTTTTAATGACAGCTTCAATTTCCTTAAGGGTTATAGGTCTGTTTAGGTAATTAAACTGTTCTTCATTTAATTTTGATAAATGGTACCTGTTCAAAAAGCTGTCCATTTCTTCTAGGTTTTCCTGTGTAATATAGATTTTTAAAGTGTGATCTGATAATTCTGTGGATTTCCTGGTGGTCTGTTTTTTTTTTAATCCCCCTTTTCATTTCTGATTTTGTTGATTTGGATACTTTCTTTCTATGCTTTTAGATTAGTTTGGGTAAGGACTTCTCTATCTTGTGTACTTTCTCAAAGAGCTAACTTTTTAATTCATTGATTGTTTTTATTGTTCTTTTTGTTTCAATTGTATTGATTTCAGCACTATGTTTGATTATTTCCTAATTTCTACTCCTTTTAGGTGAGTTTGCTTCTAAATTTTCTGAAACTTTCAGCTGTGTTGTTAGATCTCTATTGTGGGATTTTTCTAGGTTTTTCATATAAGCATCTAGTGCTATGAATTTTTCTCTTCAAACTGCTTACATTGTATCCTACAAGTTTGGGTATGTTATGGATTCATTTTTAACAAATTCTAGGAAGTGTCTGATTTCTTTCCTATTTTCTTCCTTGACCCAGAGGTGGTTCAGCTGAGTGATGTTTAGTTTCCATGAGTATGTAGGCTTTCTGTGATTTTTGATGTTGTTGAACTCTAACTTTAGGCCCTGGTGGTCCGATATGGTATAGGGGATTATTTCCATGTTTTGTACCTGTGATATTTGCTTCATGACTAAATATATGGTCAGTTTAAGAAAAAGTTCCATGAGTAGCTGAGAAATATGCTTAGTCTTTTTCATTTATGTGGAAGCTTTTTTAAATATCAATTAAATCCATTTGCATCATAGCCTCTGTTAGACTCTTTTTGTCTCTGTTGAGTCTCTGTCTGGTTGTCCTTTCCAGGGGTAAAACTGGGGTATTGAATTTCCCACTTTATTGTGTGAGAATTGATGTGGGATTTGAGCTTCTGCAGTGTTTTTTTTACATACATAGGTGCCCTTATTTCAGGTGCATATATATTAAGGATTGACATCTCCACTTGATCATTTTTTTCTGTGATGAATAAGTAATGACCATCTTGGTCCCTTTTAATTGCTTTTAGATTAAAGTATACTTTGTTAGATATTAGTATGGCAACCCCAGCTTGTTTCTTAGGGTCATTTGATTGGAAAAATCTTTTCACAAGCCTTTATTCTGAACCTGTGTCTATCTTCATGGTTGAGGTGTATTTCTTTTAAGTAACAGAAGGATGACTTCTGTTTTTGTATCCATCTTTTTAGTGTTTGTCTTTTACTAGGTGAGTTGAGTCCACTGATATTAAAGGATATTAGTTACCACTGATAGATATTTCCTGCTATTTTTGGTGGTAGCATATATGTATTTCCTTTCTCTGGTCTATTCTTCTTTGGTATTAATGAATGTGTTTGTTTTCATGAGTGTATCTGGGATCCTTAAGTTGGAGTTTTTCCTCTAATGCTTTCTGGAAGCCCAGATTGGTAGAGAGGTATTGTTTCAGCCTGACTTTGTGATGAAATATCTTGTTTACTCCATCTATGGTGACTGATAATTTTGCTGGGTGTAGTAATCTATGTTGGCAGCCATGATCTTTTAGTGACTGTATAACTTATGACCAAGCCCTTCTAGCTTTTATCGCTTCCATTGAATAATCAGGTGTTATTCTGATGTGTCTGCCTTTATAAATACATTGATCCTTTTCTATTGCCGCTCTTAAAATTTTTCTTTGTTCTGTATGTTTTGTGGCTTGATTATTATGTAGCGAGCTGACCTTTTTGGGGCATCATATATATTTGGTGTAATGTAAACTTCTTGTATCTTTATATGCATTTCCTTCACTAAGTTAGGAAAGTTTTCTTCCATGATTTTATTGAATACATTAGATTTGCCTTTGAGCTGGTATTCTTCTCCTTCTTCTATTCCTATTATTCTCAGGTAAAGTCTTTTTATGGTGTACCAGATTTTCTTAATATTTTGTGTTATGGCTTTTTTGGCTTTAGTATTTTCTTTGACTGATGTATCAGTTTCCTCTACTGAGACTTCCACTCTATAGATTGTCTCTTTTGTCTTTTGTATTCTGTTCGTTATGCTTGTATCTGTAGTTTCAGCCCTTTTCTTCAGGTTTTCTATTTCCATCTTTGTCACATTTTGTGTCTTTTTTTCTTCCATTTTTGTTTTTAGTTCCTAGAATATTTCTTTCATTTTTTGGTTTACCTTCTCTTGGTTTTCTTCCAAGGATTCGTTCATTTCTTTCAATTTTCTTCTATTTCTTTAAGGTAACTTTTTATATCTTCTCTGAAGGCTTCAACAATGTTCATACAGTTGTTTTTGGTGTTGTTTTCTTCTGCTTCCTCTTCATTGCTCTGTTGTGGTCTTGCAATTTTAGAACCACCAGGTTGTTCTGAAGTTGCCTTATTGTTCTTTATATTATTATATGAATGTTTGCACTGGCATCTGCCCATGGCTACAGTGGTTCATGATTAGGCAGCTACTAGTCAGTTGTGGCAAGAAGGCTTGTGTCTCTCCTGTCTCCTCTGAGCAAGGCGTCCTCTTGATCTCTGACTCTGCTCTGGGTAGAGTCTGAATTTCAAGGCCTCAGTCTTTCTCTGATGATGCAGTTTGCCCTATAAAGGGTCCTGGCCATTCAATGTCCCCATTTGCATGTTTGACTGGAGGAGCCCCTCACAGCCAAAACCTAGTCCTGTCTGCTAAGGAGAGTGTTGGGTCAGGCACTGAAAATTGACCATGGTCCCAGAACACAACTTTTTGGGTGTGTTTTTTAGAGTTGGAACCTGCTCACCTCACCTCTCGATGATGTCTCAGTGAAAATTCTTTTAATCTTTCTTTACTTAATTTGATGTTGGTATGAGTATTCTTTTAATTTGCTTTGAATGTGTTTTTTACATTTCCTGTTTATATGTTAATATGTATACATACAGATAATATATATTATCTCCATGTATTTTATGATAAAGTGATGTTTGATTATTTTCAAAAGCACATTTGAGAAAAATAAGATATAATCATCTTATCCCAACTAATTAAAATACAGAGAGAATAACAAAATTTATAAAAATATAAATTAAATGTGAGACAATAAAAATAATTATAGTCTGAAAAATCATTAAATCATATATTAAAAACCCATTATTCCAAATTAAAAATATCTAAAAACTTTAAAGAAATATGTTTAAAAAAATCTGTCAATCATATTAATTCCAGGGCTTTAGGACAGGGTTATAATAGACTCTATAGCAAAGATAATACAAACAATACTGAAACTATTCTACAAAATAGATACAGAAGGAACAATGCCAATTTCATTTCAGGAGCCCACATTTGCCTTGATTTCCAACCATACAAGGATTGAAAAACAAATTGCTTTACAAAACAATTTTTCCCATGAATATAGATGACAGCAACAAAAATAGAAAAATACTTAACAAAATTCTTGAGAAGCAAATCCTAAAACACAGAATATAATGATCCACCATTATCAAGTATCCCACATTTGCAGGGTTTTTTTAAAATTTAAAAATAAAATAATCAATATAGTGTACTATATAAACAAAGAATATTATATAGTTATCTTATTAGATGCCCAAAATTACATTGGACATTTTTATTGTGCGCTTATGTACTTTATGTTCTGTGTACTTTTTGTAGCTATATGGATAAGGGATCATTCATATTATTAGCATTTTTGTAATGAGATCTGGGAATGTGGCTATTTTTTATTTCCATGTTTGATAAAGATGAATTTGTGTGAAACAGAAAATAGGATATGTGCACCAGCTGAGCTAAGAAATTGAAGGCAGTTTATTAGAATTAGTGGGGATAGACAAAAAGAAAAAAACAAGTGTGCAGAATGTATGTCCTTGTTTAACATTAGTATGTAAAAGAAGAGATGGCCATGGGGAGAGTTTGAAATTGTAGTTGAAATGGTCAATGTGTTCACAATGTAAGTAGGATGTGCACTGAAGAAAGTCTAAATTGAGATGGAACCCAGCTTCAGATTTACATTGCAATTGATGCATTATGAATGTACTGCATGCACTTGTGTCTAATTTGTTTGCCAATAGTATGCTCAGTACTTAATATTGATTTAGAAACCAGTCTTTTTTCAGCTCACTGCAGCTGTGGTTTAGTTATAAGAGCATAGAAGTGGGGGCTGGAGAGATGGCTCAGAGGTTAAGAGCACTGACTGTTCTTCCAGAGGTCCGGAGTTCAATTCCCAGCAAAACCACATGGTGGCTCACAACCATCTATGATGAGGTCTGGCGCCCTCTTCTGTAAAACTGTATGAATAATAAATAAATAAATAAAAATTTAAAAAAAGAAGTGAATTCTTCTCTAGTGTTATTCACTGATGTCATTGGATGTATGTGCAGGATAAATCTCTCCTTTTATCACTTGCTCCACAACCTGATCTTGGCAGCTTCTCCATTTATGGTTGTATTGTCACATCTCATAACTCTAGTGTTACTGCAGTAGTAATTTTCATATTGAAATGAAAGGCTTTGATTAGTAAATCATACTGAATTTACCTAGAACTGAACATGAAAATAATTTGGTTTTCATTCACATGTGCCATTCTGCCTTGTGAATCTACCACCTATGATGGTGTCACATCATAATATGAGATCCCACAAAATTCTGATCAATAATTTACTACAGTTCAATAGGAATAACAAATTTACAAATATTAAACACATTGGATTCCACTGCTAACACAGCTACCATTGCCGTGCCATTTTGCCCAAGAACAATGAGATCAAACTACAAACTTTGCTTCTCCACTGCTTCTTTCTGAACAAATTGTATTTCCTCAACAAGATTATTAATCTTTTTATACTTCCAGGATAGAGTTTTGTTACTATAGACTTCATTTTAGAGTATGTCTTTTAAAATAAGTTCTACACATTACTCATTTTTCAATAAATAAACTTTGCCTTAAAATATTCATTTTCTTAAAAAAAAACTTTGTATCTGAGCATATTATAAAACTGTTTTTTTTATGACAGAGCATACTGACATTTAAGGATGTGGCCATAATTTTCTCCCAGGAAGAAGAGAAATACCTGGACTCTACACAAAGAGCTTTGTACAGAGATGTCATGTTGGAAAACTACAGCAATTTGGTTTTTCTAGGTGAGACTGTTTTTCTTTCATGATTTCTGTTTGTTATACTTGTTTCTCTCCAGTATAGTTTAAAGCATTATCTGAAATTTTGGCCTGATATGCACATGCTAATTTAATTTTTCATAAAAAAAGATTTCCTCATATAGAGCTCAAAATTTTATGTAACTTTATCTGAACATTGTACTCCTATTTTCTGTTATTGAAAAACATTATAAAATATTTTATAGTGTATTTTACTTTTCAAACACTTGTCATAAACTATACTTTAATCTAAATATTAAGGTTTTCTAACATGCCTGTTTTCTGATTCAGTAGAAATTTTAAAAGAAATTCAAGAATACATTGTTAAAAAGAGTTTGTGAATAATGTAAAATATTAAAAGATAAGCAAAGGATGTACTCATTCATTAGTGATCTTTAAACAAACAAAAAACAAAGCACACCCAAGCTTCAAACCACAACCACTGAACAGCTTGGGATGTGAAGAACCTTGGAGTGGTGCCTTGGAGCCCATTCTTTCCAGAGAAAACCTGACTTAGTCTTGCTGTTGGGATGAGTAACCTGGACTTTCCTGGAGTAGATGCTGAACCATAGGACCTTGGGACCTCCTGTCCTTGCTGGGAAAAGATGAGGAGATGAAAAGAAGTGAGAGTGACTAGGAGGGATAGGAGGGGAAAGAGAGTTTGAACAAGGGGATACATGAATAAAAAGTGAGACTTTATTCAAAAATAAAAAATAAAATAAAAAGGATGATAAGAAATTTGGATACATTAAATTTTATTTAATCATTTTAATTTATATTAATAATTAATATACTTTCACTATTTTCCCTATATATGGTCATATGATTTTCTAATACACAGGTCTTGCATTGTCAAAACCATTGATAATCAAAGCTCTTGAACAGAACACAGAGCCACTGGATGCGATGATAACAGAGACTGATAGCAAAAAAGGTAAGCTGGATTGAAGCAATGGAAAATGAATGACACCTTTAGCAAAGAATTATTAACACTTGTATTAAGGTTTGCCAAGATCTTCTTCACTTAAAATGATCTGAAACCTGAACTTTTAAACTGTACTTTAAATGTTATAATGAAGATAGAAGATAATTCATTGCCAAATTCCTTAATGTTAGTGAGCCCATACTTTAATCATATTGAAAAGAAAACTGCCATTTAAATAGCATTTTACAGTGTGTGGTCAATTATTTTATTTCATTTTATGTCTGCTTGTGGAGCCTCTTAACAATATTACATGATTTTTCATTGTTAGGTAATTCATATTAATTTGGGAAAAAATTAAATCTTTATGTATTTTTGAAGGTTGGATAGTTCTTTCTGGGCCTTTAAATTCCTTAGAAATTTAAAGAAAAATGAATTACAGCAATTTATCACATATTTGCATGCAGAAATCAATGACTCTTTGTAGTCATTTATCAGCTCTAATCTTAGCACATTTTGTTACTCTGTGCTAAATAAACACTTTACATTCCAGCGAACAAGTATGCTATAAATATAACAGTTAATTCTAAGAGACTTTTTCTTTTGCCTGCACCATAACCTACACCTGGGTCTATGTATTAACTGGCCAAGTCTCCAAGAAACTTCTGTGATGAAAGATGACAGGTGAATTAATGTGTATGGAACCATAATACAACAGAAAATAATTTAATTATATGTTCATGTAGGGGAATGATGTGTAATTATGCCCTTGTAAGTTGTAAATATTTTTCCCTTTTACTGTTTAATAAAATGCTGATTGGTAAATAAGAAAGACAGTAAGTTAGGATATGGTTTACAGACTAAGAAAACTCTAAAATAAAAGAGCAGAGAAGATTTGTCAGAGAGACAGAGAAAAAGAGGTTGAGAATATGTTTTTGAAAAAAAGGCATGAAGCAAAATGAATGCTTATTGGTTAATTTAAAACTAAGCATTAGCAAGTGATGTGCCTGAGCCATGGGCCCAACAGCATTAAATTAATATAAGATTATTTCTGTTTGCTGGCGAGTTCTGGTCCAGATCTCAGGGACAGGCTGCATCAGAAAATTCTTACTATAGCTCAGTAAGCTTAGTAGGAAAAAATTGAAACTTTAAGAATTCTTCTAGATTAAAAAGAACGCTGAAGTTATCTTGAATAAGGATATACAGGGATGGAAAAAAAATTCAGAGGGAAAGCTGAACACAAAGTAAATATATGGGTAGCAATCTTATTTGCATTATCACCCTTGATAAGTCATGCTTATGATTTTTATCTTCTTTATAGTTATTGTTAACTTCTCAGCATTTTAAATTCATTTTACTGTTTTTCTTGATAAATACAAAATAAATAAAGAAAAAAAAGAAGAATGCTGAAATTATTTCTCAAATTAGAATGAGAGAAGCACTGTATATTTTTATGGGCCTAAACCATGTGAAGACTTGTGAAAAAATAAGAAACAGACAACTTGCCTTATAAACATAAAAGCAAATGTTCTTTATTATGAATGAAGTCATATATTTTTATCCATGTATCCCCTTGTTGAGACTCCCTTCCCCCTCCTGCCTCACCCAGGCACTCACTCTTCATCACTTTATCTCTTCTCAAGCAAGGTCAGGAGGTTTCAAGTTCCCAAGGTGGCTTAGTTCAGTATGCAATCCAAGCAGATCTGCTTTCCTCAGCCCAACATTAATAATGGGTCAGGTGTTTCTCTGGAGGGAAGGGACTCCAAGGTGCCAGTCCATGCTATTTCAGATCCCAAGCTGTTCAGTGGTTGTAGTTTGCAGCTTGGACATGTTTAGCTTTTTGTTTAAAGTCCACTAATGATTGAATACATCCCCTGACTGTCTTTCTGGGTTTGTGATAACTTGCTCAGGAAAATATTCTCCGAATCCATCCATTTGCCTGAAAATTTTAGGATATCATTTTTCTTACTCCTGAATAGTACTCCATTGTGTAGATGTACCACAGTTTGTTAATCCATTTTTCAGTTGAGGGGCATCTAGGTTTTTTTCAGGTTCTTGCTATTATGATTAATGTCACTATGAACATAATTGAGCTAATGCCTTTGGAGTGCAAATGTGCATCTTCAGGGTATATGCCCAGTAGTGGTATTGCTGGGTCTTTGGGGAGATTGATACCCGATTTCTGAGAAACTGCCATATTGCATGCCAGAGTGGCTGAACAAGCTCATAGTCCCACAAACAATGGAAGAGTGTTCCCCTTGCTCCACAACCTCTCTCCAGTGTAGGCTACATTCTGTCTTTTATCTTAGCCAATGTAACAAGTGTAAGGTGGTATCTGGAAGTTGTTTTGATTACATTTCTCTGATGGCTAAAGATGCAAAGCACTTTTTCAAGTGCCTTTCAGCCATTCATAATTTTTCTCCTGAGAATTCCCTTTTAGTTTTGAACCCCATTATTTTTATTAGGATTTTCAAGGTTTTGGGCTCTCGTATCTTAGGATCCATATAAATTTTAGACAGCACTAATCTGTCACTTGTAGGGTTGGTGAAGATCTTTTCTCATTTTATAGGCTGTCATATTTTCTTATGGACTTTATCATTGGCTTTACAAAAGCTTCTCAGTTTCAGGAGGTCCCAATTATTGATTGTTGCTCTTAGTGTTTGTGCTGCTGGTGTTATATTTAGGATGTGGTCACCTGTGCCAATTTATTGAAGGGTATTTTCCACTTTTTTTTCTATCAGGTTCAGTGTGGCTGTGTTTATGTTGAGGTCTTTGATCCTCTTGAATTTGAGTTTTTGCTGGGTGATAGGCTTGGATTTACTTGTAGTTTTCAACACACTACCCTCCAGCTATGCCAACACCATTTGTTAGATACTGTCTTTTTTCCATTGAATATTTTGGGCATGTTTGTCAAAGATCAGATTTTCATAGGTTTTTGGATTAAAGCCCGGATCCTCAATTCAATTCCATTGATACACAAGTCTGTTTTTTTGGCAGTACCAGGCTGTTTTTATTATGGTAGCTCAACAATATAACTTTAAGTTGGGCATGGTGATGCCTCCTGAGGTTCTTTTGTTGAACAAAATTGTTTTGGCAATCCTGGCTTTTCTGTTATTCCAAATGATAGTGAATATTGTTCTTTCAATGTCTGTAAAAAAATTGTGTTGGGATTTTGATGGGAATTGTATCAAATCTGTAGATTGATTTTGGTAGAATAGTTATTTTTGATATGTTGATCCCACCTATTCAGGAACATGAGAGATCTTTCCATTTTCTGATATCCTCTTTATTTTCTTTCTTCAGTGATTTAAAGTTTTTGTCAAGTAGATTTGTTATTTCTTTGGTTATAGTTATTCCAAGGTATTTAATGCTATTTGTGATAGACCCCAGACTCAGGGTACTATCCTCGGGAAGGGGGGCCCAAGAACCCAGACTCCAGGCAAGTTGATGCAAAAAGCATGAGGATTTATTTTGTCTGTAGAGGCGGGCTACCCCCCAGCCTCTGGAGCAAGAGAGTAACATTTAAGATTTAACATATATGTATGGCAACATAAGCTGTCTTTGCAACCCTTATTACATACTTATAAACTTGCTTTCAGATAAGTTAAAAAAAATTTCTAGCTCATATAATCTATTTTTACACTCAACATGGAGTCTGTATACTCAAATTAGGTGATATGCCAAAGTTCTTGTCACATAAATATCAATAGTGCATGATGATTAATAAAAGTAAACTAATTTCAGCATTTTAACAGTTATATTCACACATACAGAGTTGGATCCAACTTACATACATACATACAGATTTAAATCTAGCTTTCATCCACACATAGTTAACCCTAACCCTAACCCTAACCCTAACCCTAACCCTAACCCTAACCCTAACCCTAACCTAGACTCCAGGCCAGTTGATAAAAAAGCATGAGGACTTATTTCGTCTGTACAGGAGGGCTACCTCCCTGCCTCCAGAGCAAGAGAGTAGCAAGGGAGGAGCTCAGATTAACAATCTCATATCTCTTTAAAGGCTAAGACTATAAAATCACCATAGCAACTGGGGCAACACATGATTGGTCACTTTATAGGTCATACTATAATCATAAATTTGTTCACAATAGTTATGAGGTTGCCTTAAGACCAGCTTGTGAGGGGGCATTCACAACCGTGTGTTGGTCACAGCTATTCTGCTTGGAACTTCTGGTATTTTAATCACAGGTTTGACTACTATGTCCTATCTGAGTTGATTATGGCTATCTGGGCTGGGTCACTTTGTTTCCTGGGACAGAGTTTTAGACTTTTAGTTCCTTGTTCTCATGAGGGGTGCTCTGCTGAATACCTGAACTGAATGCCTGGGTCAAGCCCTAGAACCCAGGGTCCTTCAATTTGCAGCTATTATTAAGTGTAATGTTTCCCTTATTTCTTTTTTAGCTCTTTCATCTTTATTTTATAGGAGACCTCTGATTTCTTTAAGTTAATCTTGTATCTGCTACATTGTTGAAGGTATTTATCATCTGTCCAAGATCACTGATGGAATTTTGTTGATCACTTATGTATAGTCATATCATCTGCAAATAGAGATTGTTTCACTTCTTCTTTTCCAATTTGTTTCCACTTAATCTACTTTTGTTCTCTTATTACTTTAGTTAAAACTTCGAGTACTATATTGAATAAATAATGGGAGGAAGGACATCCTTGTCTAGTTCTTGATTTTAGTGGGATTGCTTTGAGTTTTTCTCCATTAAGTTTGATGGTGGCTGTCAGCTTCTTGAAAAATAGTTGGGAACAGAAATAATGAGATACAGAACAATATTTCTATGAGCAATCCCAATGCTCAACAATAAATTTCCATCAATAAAATAATTCAAAATTATATTTGGTCATTCTAGGTCTCAAAATTTTTATAGAAACATTTGTTTACTTTAATTTTCAATTTTTAATTTATTGTGTATATGAGTTTCAAAATCTTTACATATATACTATGATATTCAAGTGTTTCTTTTTTGCTTGTAAATTGCAATTTTATGTATAAATATGTGTGTTTATTGTCCTGTATACATACATTTTTCCAATTATTCATTGGCATTTTTTTATTCTGTTTGTTTGGTTCTATTAGTTTTGTTAATTTTTTACTTATTTTATGTTATTTTATTTTATTTTACTATTGCTCTTGGCATGATTGATTATGTTTTTTAATAAGGGACACAATCAGGTTGGATTCAAATTGGAACAAAGATGGGAATGATTCAGATATTTAGAAGGCCAAAAACATAATCAGAATATATTGTAAGAACTCAGTTTGAATGACAGAAAAGTACATGAAAAAAATTTCTTCTCATAAAATGAGTCCTGTAGAATTTTCTTAAATATTAAAATTTTGGTGAACCATTAAGTGTTAATTAAACAGTTTTCTGTGGAATAGAAAAGACTAATTGATTTCTCATTTACATGTTTTATCTTATATTAGTTTACATATATTTCCTATTAAAATTATTTAATTTATTATCTTCCAGTTCATAACAGAATCTACATGAGAAAAAAACCTTACAAATGTGAAGAATGTGGAAAGTTATTTACACGGGTCTCACATCTTCAGGTCCATCAAAGAATCCATACTGGAGAAAAACCTTATAAATGTAAAGAATGTGGCAAGTCATTTACCCATCAATCAACTCTTTGTTTTCACCACAGAATCCATTCTGGTGACAAACCTTACAAATGTGAAGAATATGGCAAGTCCTTTACCCATAAATCAACTCTTCATAATCACCACAGAATCCATTCTGGTGATAAGCCTTACAAATGTGAAGAATGTGGCAAATCCTTTACCATTCAATCAAATCTTCATATACACTATAGAATCCATACCAGGTAAAAACCTTACAAATGTGAAGTATGTGGAAAGTCTTTTACCCAGGTCTCACACCTTCATGTTCATTAAAGAATTCATACTTGTAAAAAATCTTACAGAGGAAAAGAATGTGGCTAGTCCTTTACCTATTATTTAAAACTTCAAACAGTATCCATCTCTTGATACAGCTAACAAACAAAAAGAATGTGCCAATTTCTCTACTTACTATTCACCTTACCATAAAATGCATTCTTATGACAAAACTTACAAATGTTAAGAATGTCAAAAATTATTTACAAAATGCTCAAATATTAGAATTTATCTGAATATTAATAAAATGAGAAATCTTTGTTATTTTTTATATCTCACAGCAATACTGTTTTAGTCATCATTTTAAAACCATACTTTTGCATATTTTAAAGCCTTCAAATAATAATCAAAGCTTAGATAATACAAGAAGATGCTCTTTCAGAAAGCACTACATAATTTATAAATATAGAAACATTGTACCTAAACATAAACATTATTCTCATAAATGATTTGTTGAAAATTAACAATTTATGATAAGTGTTACAGAGACTTTAATATAAACAATATATATGATAGACCCCAGACTCAGGGTACTATCCTCTTGGGAAGGGGAGCCCCAAGAACCTAGACTCTGATCCAGTTGATGCAAATTGCAAGAGGGTTTATTGAATTTCATCTGTACAGATGGGCTATCTCCCTGTCTTGGGAGCAAGAGAGCAGCCCTGATTAACAACCCCACATCTCATTTATAGGCTGAAGCCACAAAATCATCATAGAAACTGAAGCAAATACATAATTGGTCACTTGAAAGTCATACTACAATCACAAGGTTGATTACAATAGTCTATAATCACAAGATTTATCACAATAGTCATGGGGGTGCCCTAAGGCCAGCTGGGGGTCTTTTTGTTTTACAACCAGGTGTTGGTCACTGCTATTCTGCTTGGATTTTCTGGTATTTTAATCACAGATTGGACCATTATGTCCTAATGGTGGTCATCTGAGTTGATTACGGCCATCTGGGCTGAGTCACTCTGCTTCCTGAAACAGACTTTTTAGACTTAGTTCCTTGTTCTCATGGGGATGCTTTGCTGAATACTTAAACTGAATGCCTGGATCAGGCCTTAGAACTTAGGGTCTTTAATATATAATTAGTAAGAAAAAATTCCTACTAGGAATGGCTTATATAATAACATTTTATTTCCTAATGCAAAAATACTGTGTTCCAGGATCATCTAGTCAAAACTCTTTTAAAATTTATGAGTAATTTATTGTAATGTGATGTAATTTAGGATGTAAGATAGTAACTGTTAAAGTCAAATCTACTATAAATAATAAATGCCTTAAGAGTGGTGAGATCATACACATTTTGAAACTTGTTTTAATTTCAAATATATTTCTGCTATGTCTAAACATTAAACTTTTAATCATTTTAGTCATTGTTTTACGTTTTTTGTTGTTAGAATCTGATATTGAGTGTCCATTAACATCGTCTTCCCATGGACATTATGCCAGTAAAAACAAATAAAAAAGTGCACACATGTTTTAGTCAGCTTTGTTTAAGTCTAAGTAATATAGATGTGTAATATCAATATGCATGGCAATCTGCACAATAACCCTATAAGACTACAAAACCATACAAAAAAACTATAGATGCTGAATAGAGGGTGGTAAAGGCAGTCTTCCCCAGAAATGAGAATAGCAAATGTTTGTTCAATACCAAATGGATAGCTTTAAAACCTATGTGCCAGTAAAATTGTGTGGATTGAGTCAGTTTAATATAGATATTTGTGAAAGACCCCAACCTCAAAATTTCCACAAGGCCAATTAGCTGAGAGTCATCCCGTGGGCAAAACCTCAGTATATCAGAGAGCTGATAGTCAAGAATTATTTAGCCAATTAGCAGGGAGTCATCCTGTGGGCAAAGCCTCAGTATATGAGTCAAGGTTTCTTAAAAATATAAGGAAGGCCATGGGAGGGTGAAGAGACAATGAGTGTCCTTTCTTAACACAAACCAGATGTTCACAACACCTCCATGATCAAAAACTTTACAACCTTGCCCCAAAGTTGAACCTTACCCATTAGCAGGAATTTTATATGTAGTTCAAAGTAGCTAAGATATATGTATTATGATTAATCTGATAAGGCTGACTGAATAAAAAGAGAGAGTATTCTTTGTGGGTACGCTCAGTTAGTGGAAGCTGCTGATCGCCCACAGGTACCTGTGTATTAAAATTACCTCGTGTTATTACAGCCTGGGACTTGTGCATGAGTTCTTGGGGCTGGGGTCCCTGAGGATCTTTCATAGTTTTTTTTTTTTTTTTAAGAAGCTAATTTATAAAATATGGCTAAGTTGACTTTGGCTCCCAACATTTTTTTTAATTATTTTTTGAGGTGAATCAGTTATCATATGAGTTATCATATGAGTGGGCATTAATTAAGAGGGAAGGAACAGAGACTTGATTTTTTAAGCTTTTTTTTTTTTCGCTTAGTAGAAGGAATCTTTTATGGCTTGGCAAAAGAAATTTTTGTTTTATATGGCAGATGTCTTTTTTAGGAGGAGAGGGGCTAGGTTGTTAATATTAATATATTTGGACATGAACTTTTATGTAATCAGGCTTGTTTTTTAGGAGATTTAGAGACAGAACATATGGTCTTTTTTTTGTAGTGTTTTGTCTCACACTTTTATTGGTATCTAAACTTGCTTGCAAGCAAGCTTGTATAGCTCTGAATATTATGTAGTTTTTGTAGGAATCTCATCACTTAAGGGTTTTTATATCCTTGTTTTGTGAGATCTAGGCTATGGTAGTAAATTTTTAAAGGTTTGGAAGCAAAGATTCAATTTGTTGTCTTATAAAGTGCATGTGCTGGTCAAAAATTAGAGGTCTTAGTGTTAAAAAGAGCAAAATGTTGATTAAGGGTCTTATAAAAGGCATTAACAAAGTATATGTAGATGATTTTTATCAATCTTTTGTAGTTATAGAGAAACTTTGTTTATGTAGATTAAGGCTGAGTTTTTGAAGCTTATTTGAGATTTATCATCTCAGATTTGTTGACATAGTAACAATATTTTTTTAAAAAAATAAACAAGTTTTGCCTTTTTTGTTGTTAATAGATCAATAGCTTGGCGGTTTTGAAGGACTACTTGAGTAAGAGAAGTTATTTGTCTCTGAAGGGAGGATAAGTATTTTGTAGAGGCTTTTATAGTCAACTGTAACTGCTAAGACAAGTGAGCTATAGTTATAAAGGAATGGCCTAAGCTATTTTTAGCTAAGCCAGCAGCCACCAGGGAGGAGGCTAGTGAAATGTCAGCCAGAAGTGGCAAAAAGACTGTTTTTTTACACTATATTGGTGATAGAGGCTGGCTGTCTTACCCTAAAAACTTAGCAGGAGTGTGGAGTGTTAACTGCGGCACTAGGGTGACAGGCAGGCAAAGTAATTTTCAGGAAATGGGAACAGACAATTGTTTATAAAGGGTATCATTATGCCAAAAGAAAATTCTTGTAGGAGCAAAATGTTTAGTGGGTGGACTAGTCACATTATATAGTGAGGAGGAGGCATTTGAAAAGCAAAATAAAAATTGAGAATGACCTGGAGCAAGAAATAAAGAGACATCAGGGATGGGAGAAAACTCCAGATGACTATTCACTAGGGAGGAATTGAAGGGCCTAGGGAGAGGCACTGCTTTTAAAGGAAGGCGTCCCAACACCACACAAAGAAAACAAGCAGAGACATTTTTAACACCAGTAATGTTAGTAAACATGAGGCCTTCTCTAAGAAGTGGAAATGAGGAGAAAGGATGGGCTGAGGAGGATAATTGTGATGTTAACTTTTTTCTGTAATATGTTAATATGGACTGAGGACTGAACCTGCACAAGGGAACGCCAGATATAAATTTTACTATTGGGCCAATTAGCATGTCTGGTTATATATATGGCTCTTTTAACGGGGCTGGTTTAGCATGGATTTTAAGGATCTTAGATGACCAACGTAAACTTAGATGTAGAGCGGTAGAATTTATGTCTGCTCTAAGCATTATGGCCAATTATTTGGCCTCTGGCAGGAAGGTAGGCATCGTGAATATTGTAGGAAGAATAGGGGCATCTTATATTTTTTTAATCTAATTATCTTTATAAAAGGATTGAGTTTGATCAAACAAAAAGTAAAGTATAGGAGCCGGTTTTTGGCATCTTATAGGAGGGTAATTAACAGTAGCCAAAAGGTGTCTAAAACTCTCGGCATGATTAGTATAATTTTTTGTTAAGAAGAAACACCATGCGAACGGGGAGCTGGCTGATGGTCTTTGATCTTGGCATGACAGCGAAAGGGTCTATAGGGTCTAGGTCTAGAATGTCTAGAAGAGTCTTTTTTAAGCATTTGTTGTTGTCGCCATCTGTCAAGGAAAGAAAAATAGTCTTTAGGGAGGAATTTATTTTTTGGGTTTAGGGTTATCATGATTGATATTTATTTGTTTTAGCAGGCATTTTGGCAGCCATCTGGGTGTCTTGTTTTGGGTGTTATAAACACAAGCTGAATCTTGACTCTATATCAATATTGGGTCAGGCCTTTTTTATTGAAATGTCAGTGAGTCTTTTTATATGACTATTGTATGTCTTTTTTGTGTATTAGGATGTCAAAGTTGATCAGCTGTTGATCTTTTATCTTTGTCTAAGGTAAGGAAGTTAAGAACAAACAGTGCATGACTGAGAATATTTTTGGGGCATCTTTTGGTGGGGTAGAAATTTTTTTTTGAGTTTTTGGAGAGTAACTTTAAGAGTCTGATGGGCTCATTTTACAATGCCCTGACTCTGTGGGTTGTAAGGAATATCTGTAACATGCTTTATCTGGAGCTGATTGTACAAATGTTGAAATTTTTTTTTGTATATCTTGGACTATTATTAGTTTTAATAATTTTGGGGCAGCCTATTATGGAGAGACAATTAAGAACATGTGTAATAACATTTTTAGAAGTTTTTCTTGTCTGAAGAGAGGCAAAAATAAATCTATTGAATGTATCAATAGTAACATGAATATATTTGAGTTTATCAAATTTTAATATATGTGTAACATTTATTTGCCAAATTTTATTAGGAACTATGCCTCAGGGATTTACTCTCAAATGTGGAACAGGCAAAGTGGTGACACAGGTAGGACATTGTTTAACTATGTCTCTTGCCTGTTTTCTAGTAAGTTTAAAAATTATGTGTAATGTTTGAGAATTTAAATGATGTAAGGCATGTGCTTTAGTAGCCTGAGGGAGGGATCTTTGCATTACTGGAAAGGCAAGGTGGGTAGTTGCATCCGTAAGAGCTTTTTTTTTTTTTTTGGTTAGTGGTCCAGGCAAATCAGAGTGGGCTCGAAGATGTCTCACAAAAAAGGGATGGCATCTAGAGGAAATCAAACATTAAAGTTGTAAAAAGAGGGGAGCAGTATTTGTAGAGGGTTTTATATATGGAACTGTCTCTAGAAGGGGAATTGAATGAGCTATATAAGCACTGTCTGTATATTAAAGGGCTGATCAGATAACAATAAAACACCTGAACAATAGCATATAGCTCCATAAGTTGAGCAGATGAATAGGGAGAGTGGCATGAGTTAGTCTGCCCATCAACAACAAATGTTGAGATTTTATTAGCAGATCTATCAGTAAAAACTAGCTTAGCATTGGATAAAAAGTGAAGGGAAGAAAGTCTTAGAAAATCATGTGTTTATAAGTGTGTGGATTCATTTTGATGTTTTTGATTCAAGTCCATTGATACACAAGTGTTTTTGATTGCAAGTATCAAGCTGATTTTATTACCATAGTTCTATAGTATAGCTTAAAATCAGGGATTATTAGGCCTTCTAATGTTATATTATGGAACAGAATTTAATTTTTGCAGTCTTGTTTTTTTGTTTTGTTTTGTTTTATCTGAATTTGAATATTGTTCTTTCAATGTCTGTGAAAATTGTGTTTGAATTTTATGGGGATTGCTTTGAATCCATAGATTGCTTTTAGTAATGTTGTTTTTCTTCTAGGCAAACGTTATGTAATTTTTTTTCGCACCTAGAATGCTGGAACTGGGGCACATAATGGCCTATGTAATTTTTGCAGTGTTCATAGAAGCTGACAACATCAGGCTCTGACAAGCAGACTTCAATAAACTTAATAGGCTAGGGGACCTTTTAATTATCTATATATCCAAGGTCTTATTCAAGACCTGAAAATCAATACTTGCTGTAGCTAAAATCCTGAATAATATATTTGCCATCTCTATGATCAAGATCACATCAGGTTGTTTCCTAGACCTTTAAGAAAACACTTGGAGTTTGCCTATAAAACTCATATTCACAGAAGTAGTGATATCTATATAAAAAATTAGTGTCATTCTGCCAATTTTTTAACAGGAAGTTGCTTTTGCCAAGATATTATTGTAAATTGTTACTCTGGTTTATGTAGTGGAACCAGAATTCCCCATGGTGGTTATCTTTTACGTTCAGAAATAAAATTTAAAAAATAAAAAGTAATTCTGTATATTTGAGAAATTTACCACTACTCACTAGGTCAAATATACCCAGTGTATTTAGTACTGATAAGTAGTTATAAAATTCAAAGATATATTTTATCATTTTTGGCAACAGAAATAAGAAGATAATTATGAATTTTTTTATTATTTTGCAAAGGATTATTTCTCAAGATGTCCTGCTTTTAAATTCTGCATTGAAACATGTTTTCATCATGTTATTTTTTACAAATATACTTTAAAAAGAATGAAGAGATATTTCAAGGTTAGAAAGAAATTGTTATTTTTCACAGGAACTGACTCCCATTCCCACCTAACACATTGACTCAATAACCTCCAATAATGCCTTCTGGTATTCTAATGCCCATTTCAAGAATCAGCAGTGACTGCATTTAGTCGATGTATGTAAGTACATGCAGATAGAACATTCATATTTATAAAAAATGTGGGTTTATAAATCATTGTAACACACACAACAAGTTATGTTCTATGAATTAACATGAACATAATAACATTTTATTCTTCTACAATGTTTCTACATAAAGGGATAAAAGGTTAAGGTAATATTTATCATTTAGCATTGTTTATATACTAATGAGAGTTCTTGGATTTAAATAGTAAACATTTTTAATAATTAAATAATTAAACAATTATTATACCAGACTACTCTAATCTTTGTATGTAGATTTTTCAACATAATACTCAGAATAGAGCTACTTTGTCAAAGACAAAATCTATTACATATAAAATATACAGCAAATGAGCAGTGATCACCTTGACTTAGACTATATAAAATATTCATTAATCTTGGAAATTTTCTATTTTTATTTTATTTTATTTCTATTTTATTTCACTCCCACATACACACTTTGGTCTGCATGTATTTTATCTTTCATGTAGAGGTTGGAGGACAACATGAAATATATGTTCCTTTTTTTTAAAGCATAACATAACACAGATGAATTCAGGTTGCTAAAATTTATGGAAGACAAGTTACCTGCCGATCCACTTACCAGCCTAAAAATTTTTAATACTCTGTAGGAAGAGGAACATTTGGATACAAAAGATTTCATGTGTGGGTTTGTCTTTCTCTGATAGTCCTGAATTGCATAAGCCTGTACTCAATTCACATATAATTTCATGATTATCTGATTATAAAAGGAGATTATAAAATTTATGTGTGCTTCCACTAATAGTGGGAGACTTTTATACCCCATATTCACCCTTAGAGAGGTTAACCAACATCAAAAATCACAGAAAGCCTACCAACTCATGAAAACTGAACATCACACAACTGAACCAACTCTGTGTCAAATATGAAAGGAAGAAAGAAATCAAAGACCTCCTGGAATTTAACAAAAATGAATCCACAACATACCCAAACCTATGGGACATAATGAAAGCAGTCTTAAGAGGAAAATTCATAAAACCATATGCCTATATGAAAAAGCTAGAGATATCCAACACTAGAGAACTACTGGCACAACTGAAAGCCTTAGAACAATTAGAAGCAAACTCACCGAGAAAGAGTAGATGGCAGAAAATAATCAAACTTAGAGCTGGAATCAATACAATTGAAACAAAGAGAACAATACAAAGAATCAATGAATCAAAGATTTGGTTCTTTGGGAAAGTTAAAAAAAAAGATAAAAACTTATCCAAAGTAACCAAAAAGCAAAAATAGGACATTCAAATAAAGAAAATTAGAAATGAAAAGGAGAACATAACAACAGACCCCAAGTAAATCCAAAGAATTATCAGGTCATACTTTGAAAATATACACTCCACAAAAATAAAAAACTAGAAGAAATGGACAGATTTCTGGACAGGTACCATTTACCAAAATTAAATCAAGATCAGCTTAAAGATGTAAACAGACCTATAATGCCAAAGGAAATTGAAGCTGTCATTAAAAGTCTTCCAAGTACAAAGATGACAAAACCCATATGGTTTTGAAGGACCCTGGGTTCTAAGGCCTGACCCAGGCATTCAGTTCAGGTATTTGGCAGAGTACCACCCATGAGAACAAGAAACTAAAAGTCTAAAAGTCTGTCCCAGGAAACAGAGTTACCCAGCCCAGAGCCATAATCAATGCAGATAAGAAATAATAGTCAAACCTGTGATTAAAATACCAGAAGTTCCAAGCAGAATAGTAGTGACCAACATCCGGTTGTGAAAACCCTCTAACCAGCTGACCTTGAGGCCACCCCATAACTATTGTGAGCAACCTTATGACTCTAAGTAAGACCTTAAAGTGACCATGTATTGCCCCAGTTGCTATGGTGATTTTATGGTCTTAGCCTTTAAAAGAGGTATGAGAATGCTAATCCCTGCTACTCCCTGGCTCCCGAGGCAGGGAGGAAGCCCACCTGTACAGGTGAAATAAATCCTCTTGCTATTTTATTGCGGAATAAACCCGTCACCAATTGATATGTTTCAACTAAGATTTATTTTGTTATAAAAGAGCAAAAGAGAGTTTAGCAACGCGCCGAATCCGCTGCTGTACGTAGCTGCCGCGCGCGCGCTGGGCCGGAAGTCCTGCCTCTCTTTCCGCTGCCGCTGCTGTCACGCGCAGCCGCCGCGATTCCCGCTACACTATTTGCATCAACTTGGACTGGAGTCTGGGTTCTTGGGTCCCCCCTTCCCAAGGATAGTACCCTGACTCTAGGGTCTATCATGTTGGGGCTCATCTGGGATTTGTGGGGTGCCCCTGAACAGCCACTCTGGGACTGGTTGGAGGTAAGAATGAGCTCATATTGTTCCATGTCTGTTGTGTCCTTATCTGTTGTCTGGGTGATTTGGCATCTGTATTTCTGTGCTTGTGAATTTATGGTCTGCATAAATAAAACCAAATAGGACCAGTATAGTTGGGCCAGTGAGGGAGGCAGGCAGATGTGCCTTGAGTCTAGGCCACCCTGGTACCCTCCCTGGTGGTCTCCTCTAGGGTTGTCTAAGAGAAAGGTAAGAGACTTGGTGTCTCCCCTTCCCAGGGAATGGAGCCGTTCATGGCCACTCCTGTCTGTATCTGTATTTGGGCCAGTCGGAGAGGCAGGCAGTTGTGCCTTCAGTCTGGGCTCCCCTGATCCCTGCCCTGGTGCCTTCTCTAGGGTTGTCTGAGAGGAAGGTAGGAGACTTGGTGTTTCCCCTTCCTGGGGAACAGAGCCATTCATGACTGCTCCTGTCTTTATCTCTGTAGCCAAGTCTCCCATCCCACCGCACAGATTGTGTTTGCATTGTGTTTGTCAATTGTCTCAGTGTTTTCTGGAGTCTGTCTACAACAGAAAGACAGGGACAATGACACCTCAGGTTCTTCCTGAGAGCCAGTGGGACCTGGTGCTGCCTGGCAGCATTCTCATAGCAGCCTCCTGAAAACTCTTCATTGCTCTCTTCATGTGTAACGTTGCCCTGTTTGGTCTTATTTATGCAGATGTTTTAGCCAGGATACTCCTATTGATGAATGTGTGAGTGCATAGAAACTGTGGCCACAGGATGTGTGCTTAATGTTTGGACTCATGTGTGCATGCATTTTTGTAACTGAGATTTTATCTGTTCATTTGGTTCTGTTTCTGGTCAGAATATTCTATTTGCCTTGTTAAGAAGTTTTGTCTGTTTCTCAAGAAAGTTATCTATGCTGTTCTGATGTGTTTACTAATTTTGTTAAAAGCATAAAGCTGTGACAGAATGGTTTAAATATTCTTGCTATCTCTATTCCCAATAGCAGTTGGTCACCAGCCACAGCTGCACTTATGGTCAGGAATCAGAACTTAGTAGGAGTTCAAATACTTTTTTGATATGACAGTGATAAAAATTATTAAATAAGGTTAAAATCTGTTATAATTAAAAATATATGCATGAGAAAATTTTAAAGCATATGACATGCCTCCATTTTGGATTGCATTTTTGGTCAGTCACTGACTGTAATTGCTGAGACAAAGCAACTGCTGCTTTGATCATTCAAATCCAGTGGGTTTGTCATCTTTTATAGTGGTTGTTTACAAATTATTATTAGGTAAGAAAAACAAAAAACCCTACTGCTAGTTTCAGATGCTTCATTTTGGTCATATGATGCTACAGTGTAAACATACTGAATAGAACCACAAAAAGGACTGTGAAAGTTTTTATGTTGTCCAGAGGATGATAAAGAAGGCAGAGGATTGGGATAATAAAGGGACAGGAAGAAAAAATGTCTGAAACAAAGATGCCTAAAGAATTATAGAGACCCACTGAAGGTATATAAAATGCTGTAGAAGTTATATAAAATGTTGTAAAAGGTATATAGAATATTATAGAAGGTCAGAGGTGATGTGGATTTTGTTTGCTGTAGTTTCTCATACCTGCAGATACTGAATTTTAAAAAGAAACTGTAAGATATTGGGTTAATTCGATTTGGTTTTTCTTTATTTTGGAATTAGCTGATTCGTCACTCCAAAATGTTTATGACATACATATGTATGGTTATATGAACATGTATGTGACTTAGAGTTAACTATTTGTGGATGAAAGCTACCTTTAAATCTGTATATATGTAAGTATGTATGTATGTAACTTGGATTCAACTCTGTATGTGTAAATATAACTATAATTGTTAAAATGCTGAAATTAGTTTACTTTAATTAATCATCATGCACTATTGATATTTATATGACAAGAACTTTGGCAGATGACCTAATTTGAGCATACAGACTCCATGCTGAGTGTAAAAATAGATTCTATGTGCTAGAAATCTTTTTAACTTATCTGAAAACACATTTGTAAGTATGTAATCAAGGTTGCAAAGACAGCTTATCTTGCCAGACATAGATCTTAAATCTAAGTTCAGCACATAATTTTGAGAACAAACCTTTTAAGATTTAGAGTGACAATAAAGACATCCATGAAATATTTGTGAAGTGTACTAATGAAAACAATGAAAGCTAACTCAAATCTATTAGAAAACACAAGCAGTCATTCCTGTAAGTACTGTGATTAATTACAGGGTTGAGATTTATTCTCTTCTATAAGTTTCAGGGTTAAACTTATAACAAGTAACTAGAAACAAAGTTTTTCTATACAGATAGATATATCTGGGCAGCCCTCATGTTTAAGAGATTTGCAAAATATGGCATTTAAAATATTTACTTCTCAGACAGAGACTCCCTGATCCTAACAGTGACCCAAGGACTCCAAAGAAGATAATGAGACACCAGGATCTCTGTCTGGCCTATAGTAGTGCTGACCTGGGCAAAATGCGATAGCACAATGCCTGCTTGCTGCCAGGAACCCGGCCAAGATCTGAGGACATTAGAGAATTGATTAAACCCTTTTGCCTAGACAAAGTAATGTCAGTCTTCACCCATAGGTCCCTCTACTGTGGGGGAAAATCACCCACCTTTAAGGCCTGGAAGCTGAAGAATTATGCTGTTTGGATACTTCCGCCTCCAACTAGGTGGACAACTGGATATGATAGTGAACTAGGTATGGACTGATCTCTGTAGTTTTTAATAGATTCAGAAGCTGCTCATTCTGCACTTAGGTATAATTTATCCTTCTCAGATCTCTGCAAGTATTGATGGCTGGGCCAGTTATAACTTTGTCTACTTGGTAGAATCAGACAATCAAATCCATCTGCAAGGTGATAGCCAGTTTTCAAGTTCATTTTACAAAGTCTGATTGGGAATACTAATATAACTAAAATTGTCATGTCTTTTTGCAATTTGTATAAGCTTAAGAGAATCATAGAATTTGGATCCACTTCACAGAGGCCAAAAAGATTCCAGATAAGTACAGCCTAAGTTTTTCCCACCTGTCTGTTCCTAAAGATAGTATCTTTCTCTTCTGGCTTGGGGACTCCTGTCCTTCCCAAATTACTAAGACTGGGCCCAAAATTTAAATTCTAATCTTGTTTTTTCAGTTTTAACATATCTCAACAGATTTCCACTTGACTAGGAGCTGGGGACTTGTTGGAAGCCTGGGAACCAGTTCTACCAATATGGGCTGTTTCCTGTCTCTCGGCTACTGGATTAGACAGCTACTTGCTCCTGACAGAAGCCCTGGAGTTCCTTTACTAGCTTTTCAAACTTTTGGGGCCCTTACAACAATGCCCCAATGTCAAATTGAAGTAGTAATAAAGAGAATCTACTATACCCCGTTACCACTGAACACATAAAAGTTTGAAATGCTAAGTTAAATGGAAACCTGGCATAGGAGACAAATCTTTTTGTCAAGGCAAAAGATCCCTACAACCTAGTGTTGGCTTTGAAAGTCAGGTCCCAGCTACTTTTTTGAAAGACCTTGCAGATCAGTTTGGGCCTGCAGGGGTGGGCACAAGACCATCTTCTAGATAGACTACTTCCATGAGCATATTGACAGAGTATTATGATTGAGACAGTACTCAAAAAGAAAATCGGGGAATGAAGGACCCTGGGTTCTAGAGTCTAAACCAGGCATTCAGTTCAGATATTTGGCAGAGCACCACCCATAGAACAAAAGTCTAAAAGTCTGTCCCAAGAAACAGAGTGACCCAGCCCATATAGACTCTAGGGTCTATCAGTTTCAGTGGAAATTTCTACAAGATATTAAAATAAAAACTAATACCACTACTCCTCAAAATGATCCATAGAGTAGAAACAGAGGAAATATTGCCAAACTCTTTAAGAGACCACAAAACTCTAATACCCAAGCCACTCAAAGACACAACAAAGGACAATAACAGACAAACTTACATCATGAATATTTATGCTAAAATTCTCAACAAAATTCTGACAAAACATATACAACAATGTATAAAAATATCATCCAACATGACCATGTATGCTTCATCCCTGAAATGCAGGGATGATTCAACATATGAAAAACTGTAAATGTCATGCATCATATAAATGAAAAAAACTACATAATCATTAGCACTTGAAAAAGCCTTTGACAAAATCCAACACTCATTTATGATAAAAGCCTTGGAGAGATCAGGAATACAGGGAAAATATCTAAATATAATAAAGTGATTTACAACAAATTGACAGCCAACATCAAACTTAATGGGGAAAAATGCAAAGCAATCCCATTAAAATCATGAACTAGACAAGGATATCCTGTCTTCCCTTATCTATTCAATATAGTTCTTGGAGTTTTAGCTAAAGCAATAAGTGAATGAAAGGACATTAAGGGGATATAAACTGGAAAAGAAAAAGTGAAACTATCTCTATTTGTAGATGATATGATTGTATATATATAAGTGACCCACAAAATTCTTCCAAGGAACTCCTATAGCAGAAAAACACCTTCAGCAATGTAGTAGAATGCAAGATTAACTCTAAAAAACAATAATCCTCCTGTATACTAAAGATAAAAATCTGAAAAGGAAAAACGGGAAACATCACCATTTATTATAGCTACAAATAGCTTTAAATACCTTGGAGAAACTATAACCAAAGAAGTAACAGATCTATTTGACAAAAATCCTAAATCACTGAAAAAAGAAATTGAAGAGGATATCAGAAAATGGAAAGATCTCCCATGCCCCTGAATAGGTAGGTTCAACATAGAAAATATGGCAATACTACCAAAAGCAATCTGCAGATTCAATGCACTGCCCATTTAATCCCATACACAAGATTTTACAGAGCTTGAAAGAACAATACTCAACTTTATTTGGAATAACAGGAAAGCCAGGATTGCCAAAACCATTTCTTTCAACAAAAGAACCTCAGGAGGCATCACCATCCCTAATATCATGTTATACTATAGAACTACAGTAATGAAAACAGCCTGGTACTGGCAAAAAATAGACTTGTGAAACAATGAAATTGAATTGAGGATTTGGGAATTAACCCAAAAACGTATGAACACCTGATCCTTTAAAAAGAGGCCCAGAATATACAATGGAAAAAAGATAGTATCTCTAACAATTGGTGTTGTCATAGATGGTTGGTAGTATGTAGAAAAATGAAAATAAACCCAAGCCTGTCACTCTGCACAAAACTCAACTCCAAGTGGATCAAAGACATCAACATAAACCCAGCCAATCTGAACTTGAGAGATATGAAAGTGTGAAATTTCCTCCAACAAAACTGCACAGGTGACCGCTTCCTGAATATAACACCAGTAGCACCAACACTAAGAATAACATCAGTAAGTGGGACCTCCTGAAACTGAGAAGCTGCTGTAAAGCCAAGGACACTGTGAATAGAACATAACGTCAGCCTACAGAGTGGGAAAATATTTTCACCAACCCTACAAGTTAAGAGGATTGATCTCTAAAACATATAAAGAACTCAAGAAACTAGAGCCCATAACCTTGAATAACTCAATCAAAAAATGGGGTTCAGATCTAAAAAGGGGAATTCTCAGCAGAAGAATTACGAATGTCAGAAAGGCACTTGCAAAAGTGCTCAAATTCCTTAGCCATCAGAGAAATGCAAATCAAAACAATTTTGAGATACCACCTTATATCTGTCTGATTGGCTAAGATAAAAGACACAGATAACCATCTGGGCTGTGTTGCAAAGCAAGGGGAACAATCCACCCTTATTGGTAGAAGTGTAAGCTTGTTCAGCCTCTCTGGAATGCAGTATGACAGTTTCTCAGAAAACTGGGAATCAATCTTTTCAAGGATCCAGCATATACCCTAAAGATGCTGATTCACACTCCAAAGGCATTAGCTCAACTATGTTCTTAGCAGCATTGTCATAATAGCAAGAACCTGGAAACAGCCTAAATGCCCCTCAACTGAAGAATGGATTAAAAATCTGTGTTACATCTACAGAATGGAGTACTACTTAGCAGTAAGAAAAAATTATATCATAAAATTTGCAGGCAAATGGATGGATTGGAAGAATATCCTCCTGAGAGAGGTATCACTAACCCAGAAAGATAAGAAGGGTATGTAATCACTCATTAGTGGACTCTTAACAAGAAAACGAAAAGCAAAGCAGGTCCAAGCTGCAAACCACAACCACTGAACAGTTTGGGATCTGAAACATTTGGTCTGGCACCTTGTATGCCACTACCTCTAAGGAACACTGACTCAGTCTTTATGTTGGGGTGAGGAAACTGGGATCTGTCAGGAGTTGATGCTGAACTAAGCCATATTAAGACCTTGGGACCTTCTGCCCTTGCTGGGAGGAAATGGGAAGATGTGGAGAAGAGAGAGTGACTGGAGGGGGTGAGAAGGGTAAGGGACCTTGAACAAGGATATACATGTGTAGAAAATGTGACTTTGTTCATAATAAAATAAAACTAACAAAGAAATCTAAATAAAAATCATATACCACAATTACGTAGGCTTCATCTCAGAGATGTAGTGATGAATTAACCTACAAATATGTGACTATCATCCATCATATAAAACAATATGAGAGAAAAAAACATGATCATCTTATTAGAAATAAAACAAGCCTTTGTCAAAGCCCAAATTCTTTCATGATAAAATCTTGGAGAGATCAGGAATATAGGAAAAATACTTAAATATAATAATGGCAATATACAGCAGCCAACAGCCAAAATCAAACTATATCGATAAAACTCAAAGCAATCCTGTTAGAATTAGGAATGAGACAGGGCTGTCCTCTCTCTTCTTATCTATTCAATATAGTTGTCAAAATTCAAGATAAGGCAATAAGAGAACAAAAGGAGACTATGGTGATACAAATCAGAAAGAAAGAAGTCAAACTGTCTCTATTTGCAGATGATATGATTGTTTACATAAGTGACTCCTAAAATTCTACCAAGGAACTCCTGTAGCTCTTAAACACCTTCAGCAATATAGCAGGGTATAAGATTAACTTTAAAAAATCAATAATCCTTCTATACACTAAAGATAAAGGGCTGAGAAAAAAATAAGAGAAAAATCTAACTTTTTAATAGCTGCAAATAGTATTAAATATCTTGGTGTAACTCTAACCAAAGAATTAGCAGACCTTGGCTCTGGAGACCATATTTTGGATCTGTCTGGTTGGTGACCATTATTTTTTGACTCTGGGATGTTCCTACATGCTTAGGTTTGAATGCTTGTGTCCTGGTTGGTGGTGCTATATGGGAGCTGTAGAATATATAGGGGCTGCTGCCTAGGTGAGGTGGAAGTAGGTTATTAGAAGCAGACCTGTGATATAGCCTGAATTCTGGTCCCTTCTATTCTCTCTATGTCTTGGTTTTTCCCAACATGAAAGGCCTCTGTTACATGTTCTTTCTACCTCAGACCAAGTTGTTCTGTCAGTGAGATGCACCACAGCTCTTTGAAATTGTGAGTGAAAATGCTCTCCTAGATATTTGTCACAGTGATGTGAAAGTGAATGGTATTATCCCGTTGTTGTGCCAACTGAAAATGAAGACAACCAAAAAAAATCCCCCCAGTATCCACAACTGATGCTTAGGATACTTATTACTTTGTTTGCAAGATACTTGGTCACGTGCTGTTTACCATCTAATTCTTCATCTTGGATTCTCCTGACACCTTCTATAAGCATCCCTGTCTTAGACCATGGTGATGGTCTACGTTTTATTTGCTTGGCTGAAACTCTGTCTTGCCTAATCTGATGTGACTTGGACTCAACCATTCTTCTGTACATGTACAACATGGATATTAAGGAGTATTACCTAATTAATGTAATAAGACATTCTAGTACACCATGAATAATGATTCTTACCTTCCTTATAGCTTATGGTTCAGCCTATTCAAAATGTAGTACTATTCAACTCCACTAAATCATGCTTTAGCACAGACATCTCTTTGGCTATATGCCAGCACATATGCTTCTCTCAAATGCTTCTTACAGAAGATTCTGAAAGAAAGGCTGAGTGAACCACTTATTGGAATATATACATTTCCATAGCAAACTGTTCTTTGCTACATATTGTTTATAAGGTAGAGAAGAGGATTGACTATATTGTAGCAGCCCCTGTCTGAAATCTTCAATTCAGCTTGGCTCAGTTGCTTGTTTTCAAGATTTCCAGTTCCTTCTTGTACTCACAATGTCCTTCACAGGTTGATGCAAAGTATTCTTTTTTTATTAAAGATTTATTTATTTATTATGCATACAGTTTTACAGAAAAGGGCACCAGACCTCACCATAGATGGTTGTGAGCCACCATGTGGTTTTGCTGGGAATTGAACTCAGGACCTTTGGAAGAACAGTCAGTGCTCTTAACCTCTGAGCCATCTCTCCAGCCCCAATGCAAAGCATTCTTATAAACAATACTAAGAGTTGGTGGGAAGAGAGGTTTTGTAGAATTTTAGGAGATGAATTAGCTACCTTATGAGAAATAATTTACATTGCACTTTATGTTTCCATTTTAGGCTACTACTAATTTGATCCCATTATGGCATTATTAGGAAATAAGCCTCCCAAGTAACAAAAGCCCAGGTCCAGATGGTTTCAGAGCAGAATTCTAAAAGACATTTAAAAAAATTTACTACTATTACTCTTCAAACTATTTCACAAAGTAGAAACTGAAGGAATATTGACAAATTCCTTTTATGAGGCCACAATTACCTAAGCCACACAAAGATACAATGAGGAAGGAGAATTACAGTCAATTTCCCTCATGAATACTGATGCTAAAATTCTCAACAAAATTTAGGCAAACCGTATACAACAATATATAAAAAATATCACCCACCATGACCAAATAGGCTTCATCCCAAAAATACAGGGATGGTTTAACATAAAAAAAGCATAAACATCATCCTTCATATAAACAAACTATAGGGAAAAAAAGCACATGATTATATCCTTGGATGCTGAAAAAGCCTGTGAAAAAATGCAACACTCCTTTATGATAAAAGCTTTGGAGGCATCAGGAATACAGGAAAAATGTCTCAATATAATAAAGGTGATTTACAAGAAGTCAAGAGCCAACATCAAACTTAATGGAGAAGAACTCAAAAGGAATTCCACTAAAATCAGGAACTAGACAATGTCCTGTCTTCTCTTACCTGTTCAATATAGTTCTCAAAATTTTACATAAAGTAATAAGAGAACGTAAGGAGATTAAGGGAATACAACTTGGAAAAAAAGTGAAACTATCTCTATTTGCAGATGATATGATTGTACACATAAGTGACCCACAAAATTCTATGGCTGATAAACACCTTCAGGAATGAAACAGAATATAAGATTAACTCAAAGAAATCAGTAGCCCTCCTAAACCCTAAAGATAGAAGTGCTGAAAAAGAAAAAAAGGGAAACATAACCCTTTATAATAGCTGCCAATAGCTTTCAATACCTTGGAGTAACTGTAACCAAAAAAGTAATGGATCTATTTGACAAAAACTTTAAATCACTGAAGAAAGAAATTGAAGAGGATATCAGAAAATGGAAAGCTCACCCATGTTCCTGGATAGGAAGGATCAACATAGTAAAAATGGTAATTCTACCAAAAGCAATCTACAGATTTAATGAACTGCTCATCAAAATCCCAACACAATATTTTATGGACCTTGAAAGAAGAATGTTCAACTTCATTTGTAATAACAGGAAAGCCAGGATTGCCAAACAATTTTGTTCAACAAAGAACCTCAGAAGGTATCACCATCCCCAACTTCAAGTTATACTATAGAACTACAGTAATAAAAACAGCCTGGTACTGGCATAAAAACAGACTTGTGAATCAATGGAATCAAATTAAAGATCCCGACACTAATCCAAAATCCTCTGAACACCTGATCTTTGAAAAGGAGGCCCAAAATAGTCAATGGAAAAATGATAATATCTTTAATAAATGGTGTTGGTATAGCTGATCAGTAGTGTGTGGAAAACTGCAAATAGATCCAAGCCTGTCACTCTGCACAAAACTCAAATCCAAATGGATCAATGACCTCAACATACAGTCAGCTATGCTAAACTTGATAGAAAAGAAAGTAGAAAATACCCTCCAATGCATTGATATAAGTGTCTACTTCCTAAATACCAATGTTTTCTAATCTTCTAAAAATTTTCTAAAAATACACACATTTTGTTGATGAAACATGTGTCCTAAAATGTTTTAAACCAAATCAGCCACTTGATTTCAATTCTTTTAATATTCTGTGTCAAACATTAAGAGAAATCATATTTTCCATATTCCATATGATGTGAGGTAGAAGTACAGCTCAATGCATGTGGATGTCATTGACTATGCGACACATAAAAATAAAATTATGCAAGTATCTTAAGAAAGTGGTGTCAAAGTTTGCCATGATTTTCTCTTCTTACCTGCCTGATCTTTTTGAATAAAAATAGCTAGGTTAGGAGACTATTGCTAGTCAGGGAAATAGTGTGAGAAATATTGGAATTAAATTGGTAACAAAAATCTAAAATGTTTTGACAAGAGCATAAATAAGCCAGTATTTCTGTACTTATTTTACAATATAGAACAAAGTAACTTAGACCAAGACAGAATCAGATCCAATGAGTATATTGGGTGATATATCTCATGAATCAGAAAACCAGAACTAAACTTTGGAAGCCAAGGATGTCAAGGACATAATAAGAAAATCCACATATTTATCTAAGTGAAACTCATAGTTACTCAAAAAGACTAAACAAAAAACCAGGAGACATTGAGGAGCTGAAATATGTCAAGAATATTGAAAATGTTAAATAAAAGTTACTATATGAAGTGGTCTTGGATTATATAAAACAATCAGAAAAATTTTCAATGTATGTTAGGGAATAAAAAAATATGTAAAGGATCACCCAACAAAAGAAATCAACTAGTAAAAATTTAAATAAGTTCAATAAGATTAACGATAACACACATAAATTTAAGTGCATATGAATACAAACATATAGTGGAAGTAATAATGGAAATTAACCTAGTAATGAAGGTCAAACTAGAATCACTAAAGAAAACCCAAAATGAAATAAAATTGATAATAGAAAATTTATTAAGAAAAAAAGTAAGTCTTGCCAACAGTGACAAAAAAAATGGAAAAAAAAATTCAGTTATTAAAGACAAGGCAATAAAGAACTATGACCAATACTCTTCAAATTGTTTCACATAGTAGAAACTGAAGGAATATTGCCAAACACTTTTTATGAGGCCACAATTAACCTAATAACCAAGTCACTCAAAGACACAACAAAGAAAGAGAATTACAGACCAATTTCCCTCATGAACATTGGAGCAAAAATTCTCAATAAAATTCTGGCAAACCATATACAATAATATATATATATATATATAGTAGGCTTCATCCCAGAAATGCAGAGATGGTTCAAGATATGAAAAACCGTAAATGTCATCCATCATAAAAAAAGCTAAAAGAAAAAACCACCTAATCATATACTTAGATGCTGAAAAAGCTTTTGACAAAATTCAACACACCATTATGATAAAAGTCCTGGAGAGATCAGGAATACAGGGAAAATATCTAAATATAATAAAAGCAATTTAAAAGAAACTAACAACCAACAGCAAACTAAGTGGAAAAATATTGAAAGCAATCCCACTAAAATCAGGAACTAGAAAATAATGTCTTCTCTCCCCTTATCTATTCAATATAGTTTTCAAAGTATTACCTAAGCCAATAAGAAAATGAAAGAAGATTAAAGGGATACAAGTTTAAAAAGAAGTGAAACCATCTCTATTTGTAAATGATATGATTGTATATTTAAGTGACTCACAAAATTCTACCAGGGAACATCTACAGCTAACAAACATCTTCAGTAATGTAGCAGGATACAAGATTAACTCAAAGAAATCAGTAGCCCTCCTATACACTAAAGAAACAAGGGCTAATAAAGAAATAAGGGAAACATCACCTTTTATAATAGCTGCAAGTAGCATTAAATACCTTGGAGTAAATATAACCAAAATGTAACAGACCTATTTTACAAAAATTTTACATCACTGAAGAATGAATTTGAAGAGGATATCAGAAAATGGAAAGATCTCCCATGTTCCTGGATAGGTAGGAGCAACAGAGTGAAAATGGCAATCCTACCAAAAGCAATCTACAGATTCAATACACTTCCCATCAATATCCAAATACAATTTTTACACATCTTGAATGAAAAATAATCAATTTCATTGAAATAACAAGAAAGCCAGAATTCCCAAAACAATTTTGCTTAACAAAAGAACCTCAGGAGGCATCAACATCCCCGACTACAAGTTATACTATAGAGCTACAGTAATAAAATCTGCTTGGTACTGTCATAAAAACAGACTTGTGGGTCAATCGAATCCAATTAAAGATCTTGACATTAATCCAAAACCCTATGAACACCTAATCTTTGAAAAAGAGGCCCAAAATATTCAATGGAAAAAGATAGTATCTTTAATAAATGGTGTTGGCATAGCTGGATGATAGTGTTTAGAAAAACACAAATAGATCCAAGCCTATAACTATGCACAAAACTCAAATTCAAGTGGATAAAGGACCTCTACATAAACCCTGAACTTTATAGAAAAGAAAGTTGGAAATACCCTCCAATGCATTGGCACAGGGGACCACTTCCTAAATATGACACCAGTGGCACAAACACTAAGAATAACAATCAATAACTGGGACACCTGAAACTGAGAAGCTTTTGTAAAGTCAATAAGACAAAATGACAACCTACAGAATGGGAAAAGACTCACTAGCCCTACATGTGACAGAGGATTAGTCTCTAAAATATATAGAGAACACAAGAAACTAGAGCCCAAAACCTTGAATAACTCAATCAAAAAATGGGTTTTGAAACTAAAAAGGGAATTCTCAACAGAATTAGAAATGGCTGAAAGGCACTTGAAAATGTCCTCAACATCTTTAGCCATGAGAGAAATGCAAATCAAAACAACTTTGAGATACCACCTTACATCTGTCAGATTGGCTAAGATAAAAGACACAGATGACAACCTATGCTGGAGAGGTTGCAGAGCAAGGGGAACATTCCTCCATTGTAGGTTGGAGTGTAAGCTTGCTCAGCTAGTATGGCAGTTTCTCAGAAAACTGTGAAGCCATCTTTCCAAGGTTCTAGCAATACCAGCTCTGGGCATATACCCAAAAGGTTCACATTCGCACTCCAAATGCATTAGCTCAACTATGTTCATAGCAGCATTATCTGTAATAGTTAAGAATCTGGAAACAACCTAGATGCCCATTAACTAACAAATGGATTACCAAACTGTGGTACTTCTACACAATGGAGTACTACTTGTCAGTATGAAAAAAATGATATCCTAAAATTTGTAGGAAAATGGATGGATTTGGAGAATATCCTCCTAAATGAGGTATCACAAATGCAGAAAGATAAGCAAGGGATGTCCTCACTCATTAGTGGATTTTAAACAAAAAGCAAAGCATTCTCATGCTGCAAACTGCAAACATTGAACAACTTGTGATCTGAAACATCTTGGACTGGCAACTTGGAGCTCATTCCCTCCACAACAACACCTGACCCAGTCTTGATGTTGGGGTGAGGAAAGCAGATCTGCCTGAAGTGGATTTTGAACTAAGCCACCTTGGGACCTTGGGACCTCCTGCCCTTGTAGGGGAGGAGATAAGGAGATGGGGAGAAGAGCGAGTGACTGAAAGGGCCAGGAGGGGAATGGAGTTTGATCACAGAGATACATGGATAAAAAAATTAGATTTTTAAAATTTAAAAAAATAAGTGAAAAAATGATAATTAAAAAAAGAAAAGAAACTGGATCTCAGGGAGTGGTAAAGGAAATTGTTCAAAGTTTGGAGAACAACAACAACAAAAAAGAATCAGGATTTTCACTCAGTTGTGTAAGACTACCAGACACAGATTTCCTCCCCACCTCCTTGCCTGCCTTGGGTTTTCTGAGACATGGTATGGCTATGTAGCTTTGGTTTTCCTTACTATATAGACCAGGCTGGCCTTGAACTGACAGAAATCCAGTTGGTTCAGCCTCTCTAGCTCTAAGATTAAAGGAATGCAACATCACTGTCCAGCCTTTTCCCTTCTCTCTTCTTCTCTTCTCCTCTCCTCTCCTCTCCTCTCCTCTCTTCTCTTCTCTTCTCTTCTCTTTCCTTCCCTTCCTTTTACTTCTCCTCTCCTTTATTTTGCTTTCCTTCCCTCCCTTCCCCTCTTGTCTCCTCCCATTCTCTTTCTTCTTCAAGACTTTATTTTATTTTTACCTGTGTGTGTGTGTATGTGTATATGTAAATGTGTACGTGTGAGTGCCAGTTAGAGCCAATGGAGCTGGAGTTGTAGGTATTGTAAATCATCTGATGTGGGAGCTGGGACTAAAACCCAAGTAAAAATCACTCTTAACTGTTGAGTAATCTCTGTCCTCCAAGCATATGGTTTTACCAACTAGAATAAGCTGCTTTTTGATGCAGCATGTTATTGTATTTTAGAATTTCTTTTGGACTTGCTTCATCTAATTTGAAGCTTATGAAGAATCACTTTTGTCTAGTTAACCTTTGAACACCAAAGAATAAAGTATGTCATATTTATATTTCATATAAATATATGAAAAGTCAAAAAAGGGAGACAGAAAACACTCATCTCTATCATCTATATCACAACCTGTGCTCCTGAGGCTCAAGAATGGTTGCAGAAGAAAGGGCAGGGAGAACCTAAGATCCAGAGACAATGGATGACAGCAAGGAAACCATCTTTATACAGAAACCACATGGCAGTATCGCTTATGAATTCATAGAGACTGTGACACAGGTTCACAAGAACTGCATAAGTTTAAGCCAGACACAATCCCAGGAGTAAGCAATTGGCATGAAGTCCTATATTCAGCTAAGGAGCTTATAGTGGTCAATGACATTTGGGAGAGGAAGAGTCAGTTTGGAGGATGTGACCCTTGGTAGGTCAATCATGCTACATCTGAGAGTATATGATGAGCAGGACACATTAGATTTGATGGGTTTAAAAATGATACAAAGTTGCATATATTAGAGAAGTGGTATTAAATCTAGGGGGAGGTGGGGGACAAGGATGAATATGATCAAGGTACAGTGCATGAAGTTCTCAAAGAAATAGTTTTAAGTGAAAAACTTAAAAGATCAATCTATTGAGAGCTATATCAGTGTCCAATATTTTGAGCAGGGTTGTAAATATGTAGCTGCTAATAGATGCTAAAATTCATAAATTATACCATTACCACTTATTTGTACAGTTTGTTAATTATATTTTAATATATTCTGATTACTTTAGTATCATAGATAATAAAGTGGAATAAAAGAAAAAAAGACAAGGCATAATAAATAAAATCTTCAGCTAAAAAATTGTTATCTGAAATAATTAAGACAGAAAAATATTCAAGAAAACTGACACATTATTAAAAGACTAGGTCTTTTAAACATAGAAATAGAGGAAGAGAAAAGAAAAGAAGTTAAAGGCACAGAATTTAAAAAATATATAAGAAATTTTTCTAACACAGGGAAACAAGTATTGAACAAGGTGTAAAAGAAACACTGAAAAAGTAGCAGATGGGACGAAAAGATAAATTTCCCATGAAACATAAAAATAAAAATATTAAATGTACACAACAATTAAAGAATTTTAAAAGCTGTAAGATTAAAAAACAAAACATAAAAAGTACACCTATGAGGATAATATGTGGCTTATCAATGGAGACTAAGCCATAATGGTCTGCTAAGAATTTTTATATACTCAAACAGGCCAGAGACACAAGCCAAACATATCATAATGAAGAACTAAAAGGACTCGTTCATTTTAGAGAATTATGCTGAACTAAGAAGACAGAACCCTGAGAAAATCTCCCTCACTCAGTTACCAGAAACTTGCTAGGAACTGTTACTCCCAAAAGGGCAGCAGGACTTAATTTCCAATCATAGAATCTAAAACACCCTGACCCTGCTACCCAACCACCAAATGTTCTAGTCTAAATACACCACCACCACACTTGGGCTCAGATTCAAGGAGAAATTCCCCAGATTACCTGTCAGCACAAAACCTTGTACTCTGAATCACCCCAAACTGTGGTTTTTCCTATAAAAGTGGCTGTTAACCTCCCCTCAGCAGTCCCTCCTGGTCTACTTGTGGTGAGAGCTCAAGGACAGGTTCCCTGCCTTGGCTTGTATAGTCACTAATAAACCTTGCTTTTGCATCTGGATTCCCCTTGCTCAGTGGACTTTCTAGGGGGGTGCAACACTGGCCACAACAATAATTCAGAAAACATGTTTACATACTACATCTTAAATCACAGATTGACACTCACACAATAATATTGAGTGACCTCAGTTTCCATCTTTCAACCACAGAGAGGTCATATAAACAGAAACGTATTAAAAAAATATTAAGTTGGTGTCATAAACCAACTTAAAATGTTGGTTCTTTGAAATATAAACACAATACAAAAATGTCTATCCAAATGATGACAAAAAGCCCCAATACAATCCCATATATAATCTAGATCTACCCCAAAAAACATCACAGAGGCCCCGATTAAGAGATAAAATAATACCATTTTTGTGTTTTGTCCAGGAATAAAATTCGCAAGGCCTGAGACTGGATCCAGTACATTTAAGAAGTCAATGTTGTAGTTGAATGGAATCTGACTGTTCCTGTCTTAGCTGTTGTTAGTTATCTGTTCTTAGGTAGCTGTGTTGGTGTTATTCCATTTATTTTTTCCAATACTGTCTGACTTAGCTTTCTGCTCACACTGGGATTTTGCCACTTCCAAATTGTATATATGATGCTTTACTTTAAAACAAGAAATATATTCATTTATTTATTTTACATCACAGTCTCGGCCCTCATACTTCTCTCCTTCTAGTCCCTCCCCTCTATCCCCTGTGACTCACCACAATCCATTCCTCCTCTGTTCTTGTGCAGAATAGGGAAAATATCCCATGAGTGTCTACAAAGCATGCCATATCAAGTTGAAGTATGGATAAACACTTCCCTACGTATTAAGACTGGGGAAGGTAAGCAATATGGGAAATAAGACCCAAAAATGAGGTTAAAGAGTCAGAGGCAGCCTCTGTTTTACCTCTTAGGAGTCCTGCAAGAGGACCATTCTATCACAATAGTTTTTTTTTGTATGCAAAGTGCCTAGGTCAGTCCCATGCAGGATCCCTGGTAGTGTGTTCTGTTTCTGCTAGCCTTTATGAGCACAGATCAGTTGATTCTGTAAGCTTTCTCATAGCCTAATTTTTTTTCCTTCCTCTTCTTCCTTCACAGAATTTTCAAACTCCATCTAATGTTTGTTTTTGAGTTTGCATCTGCCTCAGTGAGTTGCTGGATGATACCTCTCTGATAAAAATTGGGCAAGAAACTACTCTAGATGTAGGAGAAGGTCAGTTCAGTCTACTTATATACTATTCCTAAGAGTATAAGATAGAATGCACTACATAGACACCTTGAAGATATCCTACACCAGGCTTCCACCCAACCCCAAATTTTTCCTTTCCAGAAGTTCCCTTCAGAACTCTCCCTCTCCTTATCCACACCACCCCACTTATGCCTATGTCCATACTTATGTTCCCCCAAGTTCATTTATAAAATATTTTGTATTTCCCCTTCCCAGGGACATCTGAGTGCCCTCCATGAATCATTCTTGTTACCTAGTCTCTCTCATTCTATAGATTATAGTATAGTTATTTTTTATTTTACACCTAATATTTACCTATGAATTAGAACATACTATGTTAATAATTTTCAGTCTAGGTTACCTTGCTCAGGATGATTTTTTTTCAGTTTTATCCATTTGCCTTCAAGTTTCCTGGTTTCCTTGCTTTTAAGAGTTGAGTCAAACTTTATTGTGTAAATGTACCATATTATTTTTCATCCATTTCATCAGTCGAGGGATATCACGGTTGTTTCCAGGTTCAATTATACAGAAAGCTGCTATTAACATAGTTGACTAAATTTCCTTGCAGTATGATTGAGTATCCTTTGGGTATTTGCCCAAGTTCAGTATGGTAGTAGCTCTTGGAAGGTTGATTATCAATATTTTAGAGAAATTGCCAGACTGATTTCCAAAATGCCTGTCCCAGTTTATACACACACCAGAAATTAAAGAGTGTTTCCTTTGTTCCATATCCTCTCAGCATAAGGTGTTATTTGTATTTCTACTCTTAGTTATTGTGAAAGTATAAATGAATATTGGAATCATTTTTGTGATAGTGCACTACTTCTTACAATTGCTTGGCATAAGTAAGGATGTGTGCAAGCCCATCTGAATTAGCTTTAATCTTCTAATCATCTATTCTTACTATCTTTCTCATACCTAGGCACCTTCCATTATGATTCTGTCACTGAAGAATAATCTGCTGATCTAGGTCAATTGGCACCTGAAATAGAACACTTGATTACCTAGAAAGAGTTAGCGTGGTCTTAATATATGAAACAAAAAGAGACTTTATTTCAGCTTTTTAGGACAGCACACCAGTATTTAAAAAATATATGTGTAGCCCCAAATGTCAAAGATATGGGAATGTGGAAGGCAGAAAACATGTCTTAGTGTTCACTAAGAAATTTTGGTGAAGTGGACTTCACAAAAGCAAACAATTTGACAGGAGTAAAGTAGGTGGTTAGTCAGAGGGGCTGGTTTGTACAAGGAGGCAATGCAACAAAAAGCTAAGATTAATTAGCTGGAACATCCAGAGCTTGGGTTTCTGGAATAGAACTTGGTAATTTACCACATGATTCTTCAACAGCGAGAAGAAATTATAGTTAAGCTTGAAATAAACTCAAAAAGAAACAGAGATTGAAGGAACTTCCTCACTGTCCTATCTTGTCACAGATGTGCAGCATCAGGAGGAAATATTCCATAGTTAGATTTTAAGTAGCACTTAATTTTTCCTTTAGATGCATTATTTGTTTCTGCAATATAGTTCTTTTATTGCAAAAGCACTTAGAGAAATTCTTAACTTTCATTGTAAAATACCTCTCCTGATTTGCTTAAATGGTTCTGTAAATTGAATAAGAAAATATATGTATAGCAATCTTATTTGTATTTCCGCCCTTGATAAGCCACACTTATGATTCTTATCCTCTGTATAGTTATTGTTAACTCTTCCACATTTTAAATTTTTTTTAACTGTTTTTTTTGATAAATACAAAATAAAGAAGGAAAAAAAAAGAATGTATAGGTGAAAGTCTCTGCTTTTATAATGCCATAGAGGTGCTAAATATTTTTTCCTTAGGTTTCTAATTATTTTGTTTATCTGTTATCATTGTTGTTAGTGATGTAGTTATGAAATTCCCAAAATGGCTCTGATTTATTTATCTGAGGCAAATATTTTTCCTCTTTTATGACAGAACAAATTATTAGACACCCATTAAAAGCCTTCTGTTCTTTATTTGTGGAAGACAGAGTAGTCTGAGCCTTGAGGTGATGTGTGATTTATTTAATAAAACAAATCTGGAATATCAAAAAGCAGATACACCCACAGTAAATCCAGTAAGGTCAAAGAGTGGTAACTTATGCCTTTAATTCCAGCATTGGAAGAACACTGAGAGTGATGACCATTGCCCAGCAGGATTGGTAACCTTTAATCCCATTAATACAGACACAATTATCTTTCTGTGGTTTTGCAAGGTCGAGGTCTAACACCAAAAACTAGTAACTCACACCTTTAATCTTATCTTGGAAGTGAAACAACTAAGTGAAGAAGGTACTTAAGGCAGGCTTAGGAAGACAGTAGTCAGTAGAAGCAACTAGGAGCAAGGCTGAGGAAGCTGGAAGATATCTGGGTGAGATTTGATTGTTGTCTGTTTCCTCTTTCTGGTATTTTGGTTTTTCCTCAATATCTGGCTCTGAGTTTTATTTCATATAACCAGAATTTGTGCAACAGAGCTTAAGAAGTAC
Source organism: Sigmodon hispidus (assembly GCA_004025045.1). Classification (NCBI taxonomy): domain Eukaryota; kingdom Metazoa; phylum Chordata; class Mammalia; order Rodentia; family Cricetidae; genus Sigmodon; species Sigmodon hispidus. Next base: position 46,345 of record PVIH01013360.1, read on the forward strand.
TTTGGACAAAAACAATTCATTTTTTTTTCTAGATTTTTCACATAGAACAGAATAATATTCAGTGAAGATAAAAGACAAAAAGTAGAAGCATTATAGCAAGAGCTGCCTGAGGTACTGTGCAGCAACATTACATATCCCTGCTGTGGTGGCCTTCATTTGGCTTGAGTATGACTATCCTTTACAGATCTGTGGCAGATAATCCAGCATAGTAGACAAAGTGGAAAGGTTGGTATGGGTGAAAGTTTCTGTTTCGGATATGGGCAGCCAAATTCTCAGACAACTTCAAAATAATACAAGATCGAGAATATATTACACCTTCAGGTATATTTTCTTTTTTACACCTTCTTTGATTTTTGTTTCTTACCTTCCCCCATTTTTCAGATAATATATACTTATCATGGTTTTCCTTAGCTCTACTTCTTCTGATTTCAACCTACTTTATTTCTAATTTAGATATACACACTTACTTTTAGAAAAGACATGCTTTTAAAGATATCAATAAAATATACAAAAATAAAATATAATATGAAGCAAAAACTATTACAATAAAATCGGTTAAGACAAACAAACAGGCAAAAGATTTATAGGAATCAGAGTAACACTTCTTTTCTTACTCAGTAATTTTATAAAATCAGTAATGCAGAGGAAGAGGTATTTGTATTTGATACTGCCTTTTCATATAATGTACAAAAGAGAACATATTGATTTATTTTTTAACTCAGGCTCTGAACAACATAGGCCATCTATGACCACTTCACCTCTCATTATTTTAGGAATTACAATGAAATGCACTGAGATGATAACAGATGATGCTTATGCGCATGAATGTTTATACAGAATGGGTCCAAACATGCTCTAATGAAGATTTTCCTTGGGAATTTGCGCTATGGCAATTAATAAAATCATAGCACCTGGGGCAGGAGAATATGATTTTTAAAACATGTTTTTCTACTAGTGTTGTTTAAAGTGATGTGGACCTCAGATGTAGATCCTTAGACTATAATTTCCTAAATGTTTCAAGGAAGACGGAAGGCACAGATGTGCAAAAGAGACTTCGAGTATATATACATGCTCTCCATTCAAGAACAGAAATAAGACAGGCAAATAGATGTATATTCATGTGTGGTGTCTGTTGCCTGAGAAACAGGTCTTAGATCCTGGAAGAAATGAAGAAGCTGTGTTTGTTTATTATTTCTTTCTTGCTCCTGAAGTTTTCTTTCATCTTTTGCAGTTTGACAGAAACCAGCTGCTTTTGGAGAATAAAGGAAAATGAAAAGGATAACACCAATTTTCAAACTGACTGTAATTTTGATCTTTTAATGATTCAGCAACACATGGAAGATGATTTTTTTAATACTACAATTAATTTTAAGTAAGACATTAGCTTCTTTATTTTCTGAATTAATATCATGAATTATGTTTGTGGCTGTATAAAATATCTTCATAAGTGATGTCCTGTATTTTCCTATATAACATTAGGAACCACAATTTTTTTCTTGATTATTATTTTAGCATTTTTTAATGCAGTTTATAATGGTGTGGTTTTTTAGATTCCAATTTACAAATCTGGCGAGAAAGGCAATTTTTTTCTTATCTCCGCATAGATCTCCTTATGTTGAATGTTGTCATTACACAACATCTCATGATCAGAGAGGAGAACACAGATGCACATGACTGCCATTCCTTCACTATGAAGAGGCTGCATTACAATGTTTCTCCAATGTGTGCCAATAAATTCTACATCACCATGCATTCCTACAGATATTCATAGAGAGGCTATTTAATTTTGGACTTTAACAATAGAGAACATTTTATACATAGAAATAGAGGTGTGTAATTAGCATATATGATCACATGCTAAATACTACAGACATATTAATGAATAAATAAATGCATTGCTCTATAAATAGTCTCTATGCCAGCTTCTAATGTCCCTTTGGAATTGTCAATTATTATGAAAAAATAAAACTTGCAGCTGCCAGATTCTATGTCAATAGTTTTGCTTTGTTTCACTTGTACCTATGCATAATCACAGATTATATAGGTAGGTGATCAATATTATTTATAACTAATGAATAAGATGAATAAGTAAAACATTAAGAGAATTATTAGAGAACCAATCTTTTCTTTTTGGAAAAGAAGGTGTTCTCAATTTGTATATGAATTTCTCAGATCCTAAATATCAGATGTTAAGAGTGGTGGCTGCAGAGCAGAGAGAGAAGCAAATGAGTATTAAAATTTTTCACCTCTTCTGGTATATAATATATCTGGACTTCCTTTTGTTATATAAGATTTTGATTTTGTCTGGACTAGAGTTTTGACCTGCATACAGCCTCTTTTTTTTCTAAAAATGATTCAGACATTTATATTAATTTATTTTGGGTGCTCTGTGTCTAGGCACATTGTTAGTTAGGTTCTTTATTTTAATTTAATCTATTTTTAGTAATTTGTTTTGCCATGTGGCCATGGTTGTGGCTCACCTGTATTTTTATATCTTTTTCTTTGGTGGCTGGATCTGGTCTGTCTGACTTTGTCCTCGTTCTAGAATGTCTGTATGCTGTGAATATTATTCTTTGAAAAAAGGAACTGTTTGGGCCTCTGTCCGGCACTGTAGAAGTAGATGGAGGAATAAGAGAAGAGACATGTAGAAGGAGGGCAGAGTCAGGCAGACCTGATCCAGCTGCCAAAGAAAAAGCATATAAAAATACAGGTGAGCCAAGAGCCATGGCCATGTGGCAAAACAAATTAATAAAAATAAGTTAAATTAAATAAAAAAGACAGACAGCAATATGCCTGAGACACAGACCAAAGAAGATATAATTAATATAGGCATTTGAATCACTTTTTGGAAAAAAGTGGCCACAGGCAGATTGGACCTCCAGCACAAATGGGACCAGAAACCTCATGTAACATTTTTTATCTATGCTCTAAGGTTCCATGTGCTATCCTGGATCTGACTACCATTCCTTATTCTATTTCATTTTTATATTTTATATGTCCAGTTCATGACAAACACTGATTTTGCTAGTTGTTTCACATATTGATTTTCAGATTTGCATTATCAGTGTTTGCTTTTCTCTTGGATTGTGTGTAATATTCTCCCTCGTAATGGAAGTTCTCATTAATGACACATTTTAAAAGTTAACTATATGGCCTTTACTTTTGTGCAAATATATACACATATAAGCATTTAGGATCTTTCACATAATTATTCACATATTAATATTGTATAATGATAAACCAAACTAATATCTCCATCTCTATCATTTAAAATCAAAGATTTCATGACACTTAATTCTCAGATGCACTTATAGGATAACTCTTAAAATATACACATTAATTGCTGGCAAAGGCAGATATCTGGTATTTCTGTTTGTCATTACTCTTTATTTGGGAAGAGAAAAGGCCTACTTTAGTTTTCACTTTCATATTACTGTCCATCATCAGAAGGCAGTCTTGAACTATTGTGTAGGTTATAGATTATGTTTGCATGTTTTTTAAACATGGTTTGCTTAGATTTCTTTCTTTTACCTACCAAGGGCCTCCTACTAAATGGTAATCCCACATCTATTGTCAATCAAAAAAATATATTACAGACTTTCCTACAGGCTGATTACATGGCAAGATTTTTTATTAACATTCCCACATCTCTCGTGTTACATAAACACCAAAAGAAGCTGACACAACCCTGTTTGCAGGCTGGTGGCTATAGTTGCTTGGACACAAGTAATTGGACTTCAACCTTACCAAAAAGCTACCTTTGCAAAATGTACCAATTGGCCAGATATTTCTTGCCTTTTAATGTTGCATATTAAAATTTTGCAAAGACTAACTGAAATCACAAAGATATTATAAGTATTTATTGTATATAAATGCCTCAGACTTCTTTAAATGAGTCATAGCAATTTGAATGTTTTGATCATACCTACAGTGACCATATAGAGAGGTAAAAAGATTTTTTTTATCAGTTTCATGGACAAAAATAATGGAAATTAAATTTCCAGACTCATACATACCAAAACAAGGAATAAAAATTTCTGAAAGTACCTCACTTTTAAACGTGTAAATATTCCATTTACAGCCAACAGGATAAAGTTTATTCTCTCCATTAGCCTTATTTAGCACAGGCGCAATAAAAAACACTAAAGAAAATATATGGTAGATTAATTCTAATAGAGTTGGGGGAAAATGTCAAGACAGACTGGAACTTACCCAGACCACAGATACTTGATCATAGAGTATATAACACATAGTTTAGTGACTGACCTCATATTTGATAATCTAGGTAGTATATGCTGGATATGCGGTATGAACGTCTATGTAGGTTTCTATAAGTGTACAGTGTATTTACACCTTAGTAAATAGGTTTGCCTAATGATGCATTTCTCAGAATCTATTCTCATCATGAAGCAATTGAGGATTTACAAGAAAGAAGATTAATAATTACAAAGGTGGTCCATGTATTTTGTAATAATTACAGTGCTTCTGTGATTTTTGTAAATTAGGAAATGCTTAAATTTATGAAAAATCAGTGTAAACCCATGGATTCTCATCATCAAGAAATAGCCATTAATAGCAGTTTAGTAGGTTTTTCAACAGTTTCGTTTTGATTTTTTGTTTTTCATCTAATTTTTGCTCCCCTTATTAGCATTTGTATTCTGTTGATATAGTTCAGTCTTCCTTTCCTTTACTCCTCCCATTGCCTGTTGATTTTAAGATATTTTAATGACTAAACCATGTTAATGCCTGATATTTTGTTGGTGGTAAAATGTGTGTGTGCACATGTGTGTGTATGTGTGTTTGTGTGAAGTTCCATTCTTTTGATTTTGCTTATGTAAAATTATTTTCTGGGTTTTCATGGGTTTAAGTACTCTCCATTTGTTGGTGGTTTGTTTTAATATGGTTGGTAGATTTGGATATGTAGCTAGATATTGTTTAAATTGCAATTTATCATAAATACATGTTTTTTTTCATTTATTGTGATTGAAAGTTTACAGGGAATGATTGTCTGCCTTGAAACTGTGATCTGTTTGTGTTGGCAGGACAAATTTCTATGGCCTTCTGGTTTTTAACCTTCATTGAGAAATCAGGTATAATTTTAACAATTCTGCTTTTATAATTTATTTTCACTTTTTATTGCAAATATTAATAAGATTGCTCTGTTCTCTTAACTTCATAGACACACACACACACACACACACACACACACACACACACACACACACACACATATCCTGAGATTCTCTCTTCCAACTTTTGGATGCTACTGGTGATGCTTACCTTGAGTTTTAATTTTCATAATTTTGTAATTTTTAAGTTTTATTGTTTTATTTTTTGTTTAAAATGTTTCTTTTAACTTTATATGCCAACCACAATTCCCCTTCACTCCCCTCCTCCTACTAGCTCCCAGCTTCTCCCTACCCTACTCCTCATTCACTTCTCAGAGAGGGTAAGGACTCCCATAGGGAGTCAATATAGTCTGCATATCAAGTTGAGGCAGGACTAAAGTCATCCACCATGGTGAGAAAGGTATTGCTCTATCAGGAATGGACTCCAAAAAGCCAATTCACATGGTAGAACTAAGTCCTGGTCCCACTGCCAGAGGCCCCACAATCTGCACAAGAAACACACTGTCTTTCTTATTTAGAGAGCCTAGTTCAGTCCCATGCAGGTTTCCAAATGTCAGTTCAGAGAATTTTGTATTTTCTTTATTGATTCTATTTTCATTTGTAGGTCTTGAAAAGTTTTATCTTTTTAAAGAGATGTTACTCTTTTGCTTTGAGGACCTGTATCATAAAGTTTATTTTAATGTCTTTTCCTTGTTATTTAGTTTTGTCATAATATTTAGGAGTTGGTGTTAAAAAAGCTTATCTCTGGAAGAGACTGATTGATTTCTATGTTGCTCATTGTGTTCTTACATTAGGGTAAAGGCATATGGGTTTTTAGATTATTATTGGCTTAGAAGTTTATTTTTGAATTGTTTATTGTTAGGTGTGTATTTCATATTTGTATTTCTATTGTAATCTTCTTCCCTGTGTGTGCAGTGGCTAAGTAGTGTCTCCATCCAAGTTGTGAGAAGTAATTCTGATGGATGTGTTGCTCACTTGACAAGCAGAAGTTGCCTTGCCCTTATTAGTGGTTCAGACATATCAATGTTATGGGAAGGATTGGCATTAGGGTAGGTAGAATAATGATTGTTAAAGGAATCCCAGGACATGCATTCTACCTGGAGGTCTGATGACTTGTTATGGCCTGTGCTTGATTAGAGATTTTGGTAGACTTGGTTGCAGATTCTTGTTTTTTGCTTTCTTAGTCAGACATTTTTCTCATTAATTTTTAAAATTTAACTTTTTCTGTTTTGGGGGGATTTCATATCATGCATCCTGATCACACTTATCTTCTGATTTCTTTTCATTTGCTGTTGGCCAAGTAACTTAAGAAAACAAAATTTAAATCAACTCAATGGAAGAAGAAGAAGAAGAAGAAGAAGAAGAAGAAGAAGAAGAAGAAGAAGAAGAAGAAGAAGAGAAGCAGTTCATTGTGGAAGTTGTAGTGTGGCCTGTTGAGTCATACAGTTTACTCTTTAGTTCATTGAATGTTAATTGTGTTTGTTCCTACGCATTACTGGTCTGGTAAACAACTTTGACTTTCACCACATTATCAATAATAATCCCTCTTTTAAGTTCCATTTTCATGTTTCCTTGTTGCCCTGTATAGGTGAAGGCCATGATATATTGCATCTATCATTTCATCAGATTCAAATGCTTTAATAGTTTATTGATGCAAAAAGGTGTCATGGTAGGCTAATTTATGAACCTGGTTCTGTGACTAGGTTAAAGCTGAGTTGGTCATTTTTCCAGCATTTACTGATCTTCACTCCCTGTGGGAATTCTCCAGCATTGGCCTGGCAATGTTACCTAATGCAGCATGCAGCAAAGAGTGAGAATGTTCTGCTCTTCTTGGTTTCTGGGATCCATATCATCAGCACTCACAACAGCAGACAGTTTTACTATTTTTCCCAGGTTGGTGCAGGTCCCATGTTATGTAGAAGACATAATGGTGGTAAGATAGTTAGCTTTCTTGCTCTCATGTCTTATGGCCTAGCTCAACTATGCCCCTGACAACAGGATCATCTTTTTCTGTGATGTCCTGGCATGGTACAGTAATTCCACCCATGTGTGCTAACCTGGTAAGGAGCAGGGCCAGTTCTCACAATCTAAAGAACCTGGGATCTACTCTCTCACCTGCCACAGATAGTAATGGGTGAGCATGTGGGAACATCTTTCTTTTACCTATGCCAACAAAAGGTATGCAGTTAGCTGTATTACTCTCACTTCCTTAGAATTTAGCACACTTGCAGTCCTCACAATTTCTGGAGTTCTAGTGCACTGCTGAGCATAACATACACATGCTAAATATAACAGCCATTTATCCCAAGTGTGGGAGCTAGCTCTCTACTAAGGAGAAAAGCCAGTTCTCCTGTTGCAGCATTAGAAAATAGCATGGGCAGATATACCAGGGCCAGTGAAGTACGGGGCTGGTTCATTGAAGGCCTCAGATGTCCACATGTGTTACCTATGATCACCATGAGAGATTACATTTGCAGCAGGCTTATGGATACAGATACAGCCCTTCAAAGCAACTCATTCAGGCTGGGTTTATTTATGTTCTAGCTAATGAAGTGGCACTTAAGACGAAGCAGACATTGGTTAGTTACTTCCACAAGTTTTGTGACAATGCTGTCCTCACATACTTTGCAGAAAGAAGCAGTTGTATATAAAATGATGTGTTCCTGAATTGTTTACATTTCTCTTTGATTGCCTGAAAAGTATCTTTCTATTCCAAAGACACTAGAGTACAGGTGTAAAGTTTATACATTGAGAGTGATTTGACTACTCTATAGTAAATGTACTGTGTGCATGTTTCCTTCAGTAATAAGGCCTTGCTGTTATTTTTGCAGAAGCATATTATTGTCTTGTCATCATCCTGGGTATTTTTAGAATTTCCATAAAACATCCTTGACCAATAACACTGTTAGTTGTAATCTTGTTCCAATCCTATGAGTATCATTTGGTAAATAAAGTTGCCATTTGATATTCCATTTCCCACAGATTATAGCTTGGTTATCATTTATTTAGAATATAATAGCAACATATAATTGAGTAAAATCCTGTTTTTTCTAACTCTCTGTTATGTGACACAGAGTGATGATTCCCAGCAACATCCATTTGCCTGAAAATGTCATAATATTATTTTTTAACAGCTGAGTAATTTTTCATTGTATAAATGTATCTTACATTTTCATTATCATTTATCTCTTTCTGCTTTCAAAAAAAGTTGATGTGTGACATAGCATACTATTGGTCTGTATTTTGTCAGATATAAAATATAGTCTCAGTGATGTTTGCATTTGCATTTTTATGATGGGTGAGGATGCTGAACATTTCTTGAAGTTTCTCAAGCATTTGATATTCCTCTGTTTACAACTTTACCCATTTTAATTAAATTATTTGTTCTATTAGTGTTTTTTTTAGTTCTTTATGTATTTATTTGTAATTAACCCTTTAGATTTTTGAAAATCAGTTCCTTATCTTTATATATTTTGGGGGTTGTTGAAGATCTTTCCCTATTGCTAGGCTGTTGTTTTATTCTATCGATAGTGTCATGTAACTTACAAAAGCTTTTAAGTTTTATGAGGTCCCATTTATTAATTTATTGATCTTAATGGTTGAGCTCTTGGTATTCTTTCAGAAAGTTTTTGTCTGTGTTTATGTGCTCATAGCTATTTCAAACTTTATTTTCTATCAGGGTCAGTGTAACTTAGTTGATGTTGAGGTCTTTGATTCACTTAGGCTTGAATTTTTTTCAGAGTGATAGATATGTACCTATTTGCATTCTCGTACATGATGACATCCACATACATCAGCACCATTTCAAAAAAGATCATTTTTTTTCTTTGTATTATTTTGGTTTTTGTTGTCAAAAGATAGGTGTTCATAATTTTGGGGAATTATATCTGTATCTTCAGTTTGATAATCTTGATTAACATTTTTATTTTTATATTAATACCCTGTATATGTTGTGGTTATTATTACGATAGCTATGTAGTACTGCTTTAAGTCAAATATAATGATTCCTCTAAAAGTTATTTCAATGTACAGAATATGTTTTGCACTATTAGTTTCATGTTTGGTATTTTGTTTTATATATTTGATTTTCCATAAACAGTTGTGTATTGATTATCAAGATCAATAAAGAGTTATATTGTAATTTGAAGAGGATTGCATTGAATACATTAATTGATTTGGTAAGATAGATATTTTTACAATGTTCATTTTTTAGTTCATGAGCATGAGAAATCCTTTTTTTCTTTTTTTATTTATTATGAATAAAGAAGTCAAATTTTCTATCCTTGTATATCCTTATTGAAGGTCCCTTCCCCCTCCCACCACATCAGGTAATTCTCTATTCTCCATATCTCCCCATTCCCCCAGCATGGGCAGGAAATACTTTTATATTCTGATATCTCTCTCAACTTTTTCATTAAATACTTGAATATATTGCCATACAGGATTTTGCTTGCTTCGTTAGAGTTATACCAAAATATATTTTTAAAATTTTTGTGGCTTTTGAAAATGTATTCTTTCTGTGATTAAAATTCTCAGCTTATTAATCATTCACCAATAAGATGACTGGACTGACTATTATTTTTACTAATCTTTTGATTAAGTCAGACACTTCACTAAAAGCTGTTTATCAGTTGTGGTAGTTTCCTGACAAATTTTAGGGGTCTCTTTTTTTACACTATAATAACATCTCCAAATATTGATACTGTGATATCTATTTTTCCCCTTTTGTGTTTTTGATATGATTTAGTTGCTATGACCAATGTGGCTTAGAGTAGATGAGAAGTTTTATACTGGGAACTACTGCTATCATCTAGTATATAATATGTGATTCTTTCACTATGGTCAATATATTTTGTGTACATGAAAATTTTTTTTATAAATACAATATATAGAACTTTAATTTTTTACAAATCCTTTAGAAATTAAAAAATAAAGTGCTATTCTGTAGATATATGGCTTAAGATATGGAGCTTTTTTTTGGTTCTCTAAAATGACAATCCTAAAACAAATATATAGTATAATGAATATCGAGTGCTGTGTTGTAGTTCACATGTGACATTCTGAAATCAGACAAACTTCTTATGAAATTTTAGAAAGACAAAGTTTTACATCAGAATGATTTATTTAACTAAATTCTAAACATAATTTTAGCCTTAAAAATCTTTTATTTCATACTCTTTTATTAGTAAAGATGGAATTAAAAAGGAAATTGAGAGAAGGTATAAAAAGGCTTGCTTCAGTTGCTTTGAAAATTTTATACTTGTAACATCTTCCATTATGTTTGTGTATCTTTTTTAGAATACCAACAAGGACACATGAGTTTTTCCTGGTATTGGGTTTTGCCACTGACGAAATCAACAGGAATCCTTATCTTTTATCAAACATATCTTTGAAATTTTCCGTGTACGTTGATATGTGTTTTGATACATGGAATATAATGAATATGCTATATTCAGAAAATGCAAACAACACAGAAGTTCCTAATTATGACTGTTATGGTAATGCATGTAATGTAGTACTTATAGGGCCATCATGGACAACGTCTATGAAACTGGCAATCATTCACAGCACTCCAAATGTAAGGCTCTATAGTAAAAAACAGGTAATAGATTGTCTATGTCAATCCAAAGTTCTGACAGAAAATGGATGGGCAGCATGTGTTTTTGTATGCTAATCTGAATATTCTAAAAACCCCATATCACATATTGTATATCACCAACACTATTTTGTATTAAAATAAATAATAGATGAATTTGGGGAACATGAGAAATTTTGTTGAACATTTAGACTTGTCAGAGGGAGTCTAGAATATTATAGGTAATGCATAACATTTATATGTAAATTTTACTGTTTATTGTAGAAGTTCTGGAATGTAAGTAGCACAACTCATATCAAAGTATAAACTTCCTGCCAAACATATTCCTCAAATTGTTTCTTCTGTTTTTTTCTCCTCTAGATTTTTTTTGGACCATTTCATCCTATCGTCAATGACAAAGTGCTGTTTCCCTATGTCTACCAGGTTGCGCTCATGGAAACATGCTTGTCCCAAGCCATGGTCTCTTTAATGATTTATTTTACATGGACCTGGATAGGAGTGGTTATGTCAGATGATGACCAGGGAATTCAATTTCTTTTGAGCTTGAAAGAAGAGATGCAAAAAAATGGAGTCTGTTTAGCTTTTGTGAATGTGATCCCAGACAGCATGCAGTTATACATGTCAAGGGCTGTAATACATGATGAACAAATAATGACATCATCAACAAAGGCTGTTATCATTTATGGTGAAATAAACTCTACCCTAGAAATCAGCTTTAAAAGATGGGAAGATTTAGATGTACAAAGAATATGGATCACCCCCTCACAATGGGATGTCATCACAACTAAGAAAGATTTCAGCCTTGATCCATTTCTCTGGATTGTCAGTTTTAAACATCACCATGGTAAAATTTCTAAATTTAGAAATTTTATGCAAACAGTGAATACTTCTAAATATCCAGTAGATATTACTCAGATGAGAACAACATGGAATTATTTTAATTATTCCTTTTGTAAGACTAACTATAGTGTAATGAATAGTTCATTCAACACTATATTGGAATGGTTATCACAACACAGATTTGAAATGAGCCAGAGTGAAGAAGGTTACAATTTATACAATGCTGTGTATGCTGTGGCCCACACCTACCATGATATAATTTTTCATCAAGTAGACTCTCATGCTACATCCAATTTTGATCAAGAATTCTATGACTGTCACCAGGTAAATGATCTTCCCAATATGATTAAGCCATGATATTTTTATATAACCTCACAAATATTCACGTGTATTTCTCAGGAACTATTTTGTCAACACAGTTTTCTTTTTATTAGCCTCCATAATATGAATTTTTGTACAGATAAATAGACTTCACAAGGTTAACATTAAATAAATGACAGCCATTTGTATGAAGATTAGCTAATTTGTTTTTTTTTCCTTCTTTATTTTGTATTTATCAAAAAAAACACAGTATAAAAAAGAATTTAAAATGTGGAAGAGTTAACAATAACTATACAGAGGATAAGAATGATAAGCATGGCTTATCAAGGGTGGAAATACAAATAAGATTTCTACACTTATATTTTCTTTGTGTTCATCTTTCCCTCTGAATTTTTTTTTCCATCTCTGTATATCCTTATTCAAGGTCTCTTCCCCCTCCCAACACATCTGGTCATTTTTCTTCTCTGCAACTCCCCATCCCCTCCCTGGGCAGGGAGCAGACAGTCCTATGGTCCCACTGACCCAATAATGCTTAGATCAGTTTCCACTTCTGGCC
>PVIH01013361.1:0-58785 GCA_004025045.1 Sigmodon hispidus
TAACTTTTAAAGTTTAGAAAATGACAGAGATGACATTTATTTGTCTGGACATTTACTTAAAGTTTTTTTGTAACATTGGGGCATCTATTTTTAGCCATTAGGCTTAAAGTCTCTGGCAAACTTTTTAGTGATGTAGGAAATTTGACACAGTCTATTAGTTGTTTTTTTTTGTGTGTCTTGAAGAATGTCTGGCAATATTTTTTGTAAAGCAGGAACTTGAAGGACTATCTTGGCTTGTTTTGTCTACATTTAGAGGTCATTTTTTTATGGAACTTGTATGTCTAGTTTATATAGCATATTATCAAGCAGTCAATATCAGAACAGCTTTTTGTTTAGTGGCTAACTGTTGTCACAAAGTAAATTTTATATGAAGTTTTTTTAATGTCTATCTTTTTTTTGAAATATATTGATGTTGTCAGGAACAGACTTGTCTCACTGTCTAGAAAAGTCTAAGGTTTTAAAATAACTTAAATGTCATATTTTGTATGTCTTTGAAGTGTTTGAAGACTACTTATCTAATTGAAATATATCTTTGTATATTTATAAAAACCTAACTAACATGACTATAAGTTTGTTTATCATAAATGGCTATTAATTTGTATTTTTTAATTATATATTATAATTTTAAATGAGTTACATCAGCATCAAACTTTAATTAAGAGTAGAAAAATACAAACAACATAACAAAATTAACCTTAAGTTTATATTAATGAATTAAAACTTATTTATCTTTTTTACAAGAACTGTATATGTGAACGATCGCATCATAAAAATGGAGACGAGCTGGGCGTAGTTAACTAAAAAAGATTCCAAAAGTAGACCTTCAAAAGAAGAGACCAAGACAAAAAGTCGTCATTCTCTCACGAGAGTTCCCCGACCGAATACGCAGTTCACTCCAGCTGCCCGGGAGTTCAGACATACGGCGTAGAGATAAAAAATCTTCCTTAAAAAGGCTCTGGTGCGCTGCAACCTCATCCTGTCATCTTCTCCTAAAACCAGCTCTGTTTTGTAAGCTATTTTCACCAAATAAACCCTGTTTAAAACATATCTCAGGGCGGGTTTTTACCGCGATAGAATAAAACTCAATTTCATTTGGAATAACAGGAAAGCCAGGATTGCCAAAACAATTTTGGTCAACAAAGGAACATCAGGAGGCATCACTATCCCTGACTTTGAATTATACTATAGAGCTACAGTAATAAAAACAGCTTGGTACTGGCATTAAAAACAGACATGTGGATCAATGGAATTGTATTGAGGACCCTGATATTAACCCACACATCTATGAACACCTGATTTTTTTTAACAAGGAGGCCAAAAATATTCAATGGAAAAAAGTGTCCTCAACAAATGATGTTGACATAATTGGATAGTGTTTAGAAAAATATAAATAGATCCAAACCTATCACCCTGCACAAAACTCAAATCCAAACAGATCAAATACCTCAAAATAAACATAGCTACACTGAGCTTAACACAAAAGGAAATGGGAAATACACTCAAACAAATTGGCAAAGGTGATCATTTCCTTTAATGTAACAGCAGTAGCTGTTAGACACTAAGAACAAAAATTAATAAGTGGGAGCTCCTGAAATTGACAAGTTTCTGTAAGGCCAAAGACACAGTTAGTAAGACAAAATGACAGCCTACAGAATGGGAAAAGATTTTTACTAACCCTTCAAGTGACAGTGGATTGATCTCTAAAATATATAGAGAACTGAAGAAACTAGAGCCCAAAGCCCTAAATTACCCAATTAAAAAATGGGGTTCAGAAATAAAAAGAGAATTCTCAGCAGAAGAATTACAAATGGCTGTAAGGCACATAAAAAAGTGTTTGACATCAATAGCCATCAGAGAAATGCAAATCAAAACAACTTGGAGAGTTTACCTTACACCTGTCAGATTGGCTAAGATAAAAGACACAGATGACAGTCTATGCTGGAGAGGATGCCGAGCAAGGGGAACACTCCTTCATTGTTGGTGAAAATGTAAGGATTTTGAGAGTATCATCATGAGTGAAGTAATACAGGTCCAGAACAGACATGGTATGTACTCACTCATAAAGGGATTTTATACAAAATTAAAGAATATCCAGGCTGCAAACAACAACAGCTAAACAGCTCTGAATCAGAGGAAACTTAACAGAGACCTACTGGGTTCCCTTGGGCATGGGAAATAGAGAAGGTCTCATGAATAAATTTGGATTAGAACTGGGAGAGAGCAAAGAGAGGTGGAAATAAATCATGAAAGGAGATAGTTGAGTGAGAGGAGCAACAAAGATGTAGAAAAAAAAAGCAATAGATATCTTGATAGAGGGAGCCACTCTGGGGTTGAAAAGAGGCCAGATACAAGGGAAACCTCTGAGAACCCATAGGATGTACCTGGCCAGGACTTCAACCAATAGTGAAGGGGATACCTAAACACGACTTCCTCTATACTCAATTGACTATCATTATAGAACCTTTATCCAACAATGAATAGACACAGAAGCAAAGATCCATAGCTTAGCACCAGGTTGAGCTCCAGGTCCAGCTGAAGAAGGAATGAAGAGAGTATATATGAGAAAAGGGATCAGGATCATGATGAGGAGACCAGCACAGATGGCTGGCTGGAGCTATTTGGAGCTCCCTAAATCAAAAACAGCCACTGGAAAACCTTCAGGGGAAGGAAGTAAACTTTCCAAAGGAAGGTGACTGTCTAATGGCACGGACTCTATGTGGAGCCTCTTGGAGTAGGATCAGACTATTTTCCTGAGCATAAACTGGCATATTGGAGCCCATTCCCTACAGAGGAACACATACCCAGCCTTAATGGATACACCAGACTGAACTGATCCACCATGGGACTTTCTGCCATCCTTGAGAAATGGATGGGGGTATGGGGTAGGAGAGGCTGAAGGAAGATTAAGAAGGACTGGGAGGAGGATAAGAAGGACAAGCCAGGGCATACATTAAAAAAATTTAAATTAATTAAAAAATGAAAAAAATAATTCTCTAGAGTTGGGATGGTAAATATGGCTCCTACCATTACCTCCACTATGAAGCTAAATTCTCTATGAAGTTAGACTAAGGGTCCGGGCAAAGCAAGCCATTTTAGTAAGCCTTTCATCATAGCCCTACCTTAGCAGAGTATAGGTGTTATCAGACACATGAAAAAAAGACATTCTTAGTGAACAGAGATTACAAAAAAACAAAGCAAAACAAAAACTCTAAATGGTTTACAGTGTGCTTAAAAATATACATAGGCGTGGGAGAAAAAAGAAAAAAGTCTTTAAAAACAAAATAGAGTAAAAACATAATAAACCATGCAAAGATAGAAAGTACACAGAGATTCTAGATAGTATATGTTATGTTGTCTTTGAATTGTGACTATTGAGGAAGAAATAAGATATAGTGAGACATTTGATTATAAATACTGCTGTATTAATCCAAGCTGTACATTTTGTAAATTACTTCACTTCAAAATCAAAATCTGAAGATATGCTAATTTGTAGAGATTTTCTTCTTATTTCCACAGTAAAGGAGAGGCTGTGGTTTTATTCCAGGTTAAAGAAAATGAGTTTTAATCAAGAAAGACACATGAAAAATTTCCAATGGGAACAGATGACCTTGATTATCCAATGTTTCATAGCACTTCTGCTTCAACTTCCAAAAAGAACAGCTCAAGGCTGCTGTCTGAGATAATCCAGCTTCACTGACTATGCCACATAGGATTTAACTATAATTTTAAATTTTTCTTTGGTTCTCACAAGATTTGCAGCAACCCCCCTCAGTAAGCAGGAAATAATCTATATAACTATTCCCACATTTCCCAAAATGGGTTTTGGATATATGTCTTTGTTTGCAGTGTTGGTTACAACTTGTTATAGATAATGGTAAGAAAAATCATTTATAGAAAAAAGTAAATTTGGAGTTCTTGTTTTAAAAAATAAGAGAGAAAATATTGTAGAGTTATACTCTTCTACACTGTAAATATGTGTTCCTTTTATTGGTTTAATAAAATGCTGATTAGACAGAATGGAAGACAAGAAGTATGGGCAGATCTACCAGACTAAGAAAACTCTGGAAAGAGAAAGAGCAAAGCAGAGATGCTAGGAAGACACAGACAAAAGATAACAAAAAAATGCTGCTCTGAGAAAAGGTACTAAGCCACTTGGCTAGTCATGGGTTAGTTTAACAATAAGAGCTAGCAAGTAATATTCCTGAGCCACAGGCCAAACAGCATTTTTAATATAAGCCTCTGTATGCTTCTTTGGTACTAAAAGAATGTAGGTCTACACCTTGGGCCTAGAATGGGTCAGAAACATTATACTATATCTATAGTCTTCAGGTACTGGAGTGGGAGCACAAGTAAAAAGCAATAAGAATATTTAGCTTGGGCAGAACTGGATAAAGAAAAATTCTCAGCTGCTTTCTGCCTTGCCTGCAGCAGTGTTAAAATTTACACAAAAGATTTAACAAACGCTAAGAAACATGTATCTATAACTTTAGCTGTGTGGTAAGTCATAAGTACTACAAAGTAACATTTTCTTAGGAAGTAGTTGTTCCCACATCTGTCAGGGTTTTACGTTATTCTCATACAACATAAAAAATTCAAACAAATTATAATTTTCCTGTTTTATACATTATAGTTGAAATATAATTGCATTATTTCTCTCTTCCCTTTCCTCTTTCCAGCCTGTTCCCAACCCCTTCTATCTGTCTCCTATTATGTTTCCCCATCTCTCACATATTGGTACAGTTGTGATCACAATTATTTTTATACATGTGTTGATGTGTCTATGTCTCTGCATTTGGACTTGTGTGTGTACACAAATATACAAATGCAATCCACTGAATTGTTTTGCTGAAAATTTGCAGATCATATGTATGGGACGTCAGGGATGTCTACTTTGTAATGGACAACCAAATAGTGGCTCTTTACTAGACACCAATTTTCCGTCTCACAACAGTCAAGAGTTGTCTGAAATTTCTTGTTCAGGGGTTTGACTGGTTCCTTGATATATTTTCCCTGCAGCATTATAATGTTTATTGATGTTGCTATTGTTTAGATCTTGCTTTTCCAGCTATTTTTAAGAAAGTCTATTTTAGAGCAGACTTCCTAGTATTCTGGCTCTTAAATTCCTCTATCCCCCCTCTGAAATGTTCTATTAGATAAAAGAGCTGTGTTAAAAATGTGTAATTATGGTTGGACTTCTCATGATCTGCTGATGTCCGCATTGTGCCCAATAGTAGTTTTCTATGATGGTCTTTACTTCTTTTAAAGAAACAAATATATGAAAAGGCTCCATCCCAGAAATGAAGGGATGGTTCAACATACAAAAAACCGTAAATGTAATCCATCATATAAACAAACTGAAGGAAAAAAAACTACATGATCATATCCTTAGATGCTGAAAAAGCCTTTGAAAATATCCAACACTCCTTTATGATAAAAGTCCTGGAGAGATCAGGAATACAAGGAAAATATCTCAATATAATAAAGGTTATTTACAAGAAACCTACAGCCAACATCAAACTTAATGGAGAAAAACTCAAAGCAATCCCACTAAAATCAGGAACTAAACAAGGATGTCCTCTCTCCCCTTATCTATTTAATATAGTTCTTGAAGTTTTAGCTAAAGCAATAAGGGAACGAAAAGAGATTAAGGGCATACAAATTGGAAAAGAAGAAGTGAAGTTATCTCTATTTGCAGATGATATGGTGATTGTATACATAAGTGACTCACAAAATTCTTCCAAGGAACTGCTACACTGAGAAACACCTTCAGCAATGTAGCAGGATACAAGATTAACTCAATGAAATCAGTAGCCCGTCTATACACTAAAGATAGAAGAGCTGAAAAAGAAATAAGGGAAACATTACCCTTCATTATAGCAGCAAATAGTATTAAATACCTTGGAGTAACTATAACCAAAGAAGTAACAGACCTATTTGACAAAAATTTTAAATCACTGAAGAAAAAAATTGAAGAGGATATCAGAAAATGGAAAGCTCTCCCATGTTCCTGGATTGGTAGGATCAACACAGTAAAAATGGCAATTCTACCAAAAGCAATCTACAGATTCAATGCAATTCCCACCAAAATCTCAACACAATTTTTCATAGACCTTGAAAGAACATTACTCAACTTCATTTGGAATAACAGGAAAGCCAGGATTGCCAAAACAATTTTGCTCAACAAAAGAACCTCAGAGGCATCCCGAACTTATCCTATAGAGCTACAGCAATAAGAACAGCTTGGTACTGGAATAAAAACAAACTTGTGGATCAATGGAATAGAATTGAGGATCCGGACATTTATCCAAAAACCTATGAACATCTGATCTTTGACAAAGAGGTCCAAAATATTCAATGGAAAAAAAGATAGTATCTTTACCAAATGGTGTTGGCATAGCTGGATGGTAGTGTGTAGAAAAATGCAAACAGATCCAAGCCTGTCACTCTGTACAATACTCAAACCCAAGTGGATCAAAGACCTCAACATAAACCTAGCCACTTTGAACTTGATAGAAAAGAAAGTGGGAAATACCCTCCAACGAACTGGCACAGGTGATCACTTTCTAAATATAACACCAGTAGCACAGACACTAAGAACAACAATTAATATGTGGGACCTCCTGAAACTGAGAACCTTCTGTAAAGCCAAGGACACAGTCAATAGGACAAAAAGATAGCTTACAGAATTGGAAAAGATTTTCACCAGCCCTAAAAGTGACAAAGTGACAAAGGACTGATCTCTAAAATATATAGAGAACTCAAGAAACTAGAGCCCAAAACCTTGAATAACCCAATCAAAAAAAATTGGGTTCATATCAGCATTATCTGCAATACCAAGAACCTGGATACAACCTAGACACCCCTCAACTGAAGAATGTATTAACAAACTGTGGTTCATCTACCCAATGAAGTACTACTCAGCAGTAAGAAAAAATGTTATTCTAAAATTTGCAGGCAAATGGATGGATTTGGAGAATATCCTCCTGAGCCAGGTATCACAAATCCAGAAAGATAAGCAGGGGATGTATTCACTCATTAGTGTACTCTAAACGAAAAAGCAAAAGCAAAACATGTCCAAGCTGCAAACCAAAAATCCTGAAGAGCTTGGGATCTGAATGTCCTTGGATGGGCACCTTGGAGCCTACCCCCTCCTAAGGAACACCTGACCCAGTCTTGATGTTGGGCTGAGGAAAGTGGATCTGGCAGGAGTGGATGCTGAACTAAGCCATATTAGGACCTCCTGCCCTTGCTGGGGAGGAGATAAAGAGATGTAGAGAAGAGAGAGTGACTGGCAGGTATGGAGGGGGAAGGAATCATGAACAAGGTTATACACAGATAAAAAAATATGACTTTATTCATAATAAAATATTAATCAAAAAATTAAAATTAAATTAAATTTAAAAAAGAAAATGGTAGCCACACTTCTCTGTGGGTATAAGAACATGATATAGAATGTAGTTAGGATTTATACTAGTCCAACACAATGGCAGGAGTAGATTCCCTACTAAGACCCTTAACCATAGTGCTTTAGGAGGTTGGTCAAGTTTCCAGTAATTGCTTCTCTCACTTGGCAACTGATCATTGTATGTCAATGAATCTAGACCACAAAAAGAGGCTTTCATGTTTGATGCAGTGTATCTAACTTTTGTGTCTTATGGTTACAGTCTTCAACAATAGTAGCTTATCTCTAACTTCTGAGAAGCAAACTACAGTAGCATCCATGATATACACTGTTTCAAGGATCATTTGGACAACACTGATTAACTCTTTTAAAGAATTTTTCTCATGTCTGGTGATATTAAGGGGACAGTATTTCTAGACTTCATGATACTGATAGAGATACAGTAATAAAAATATTTTGATACTGACACATACACAAAGAAGATATGCAGATCAAATGAGCAAAATTGAAGACATATACATAAATACTTAAAACAACAGGCATCTGACATCTGAGATAAAGACAAAAAAGTACACCAAAAAGAGAGAATCTTCAACAAATTCTTATATATATATATATATATATATATATATATATACACACATATATATATATATATATAAAACATGACTTTAAAGTAAATTTTTATGTCAAAACACATAAAAAATGGACTTTGTGGTACTTATACCCACTTGTTTATTACTTTTCACAATGTGGCCACATTGAACTAAGCTTTTGTATCTTCCAGCTGCTTTCACTGTATTTTTAATTGTCTTTTATAAAAGTGAACTTTACATGATAGAATTATCAGAGGGTCTTGAGCCAAAATTCTTGATATTCAGGGAATGTTTTATAAGTAGCATAATATTGCTTTAAATGTTAAAATATTTATTTTTTATATTTATATTTTTATATTTATTAATTTTGAAGTTTTATATATATGTACAGTCTTTAAAATATTTTCATATTCCTTCTCTGCCCTCTGACTTCCTTTATGCTTCCTCTGGATCCTTTTTAAAATTAGTGAACTTTTCTCTAATTAATATATATGTAATGATTAATTATATATATAATATACATAATATCATGTGTATACGTATGTACGCATGCATGTATATATGTGTATCTATGTATGTATGTAATTTAATGTGCCTATTTAATGTTGCTCATATTTATATGTATGTGTTCAGGGCTATCTACTTGATATTGAGTGGGGGGCTCATATCTGAAAAAAACTAATTTCCTAAAAAATTAGAATTAAAATATTAGAAAACTAATTCTCTAAGTAGCCATTAATTATTTATAGTTTTTTCCTATAGAAATGGCCTTGGAAAATTTGTCCATATACATTGATATGTTAATAGGTGTTGGGTTTGTGCTTGAGAAGAGACACATACATACTACCAGGGCCACACAAGAGAATTTATTCCAAAGAGTAGACAGGTGAGTACATGAGCAGAGAAGCAGAAGAGAGAAGAGACAGACTGCAACATGGAATCTCCGAAAGGGCATGGACTTACATGGTGTTCCAGAAATCCTTACTGTAATGATTTCCAAAGCTTGCATTCACCTGGAATGTAAAAGTGTCAATCACGCCCCTGGGTGTGGCGATGCAACCATGGCCCACCCACCCTTTTTAAAGAAAGGGCTCATATGAGCCCCGCCCCTTCCCTCTCCTCTGTATCTGCTCCCTTCTGCCCCTATCTCTGCTCCCTGCTGTAATAAACTCTTGTGTGGTACTCCTGGTGTTGAGATTCCATTCAAGTGACACATGCAAAAACATTGGTGCCATGCTCGGTGGGGGCCGCCCCCAGCCCTAAGCATGCATAGGCGCTGGAGACCCCTGTTCGACCCTCCCTCTCCTCAACAAGAGACCCAAAATCTTAAAAAAACAGCTCCAAGCTTCCTTTGCAGCAGGCCAGAGGGGAAGTCAAAGTGATAAACAAAGCGCCCCAGGCAGTCCACTTGAAAACCCAGGTAAACAAAGAGTCATTCAACTCTTAAGTTAAAGCAGCCATTCCCTGAAGATGCATTGCAGGTAAAACAAAGACCATTCCCTACCCGCCTGCAGGAGTCCAGGTAGGCAAAATACAAGACACTTTAATCCTTTCTCTTTACCAGACCTAGCAAGGATCCGCAGATGTTAACATGCAGGCAGCAGGCAATAAAATCCTTTAGCAGAAGAAAGGAACCATTCACACAATGCAGCTAACTCAAGATTTATTTCCAAGTTTCTTTTTTCCCTCCTTTCCCCTTAGCCTGTCACTCCCAAAGCTCTATCACTACCGACAATAGAATCCCTTAGCAAAACAAAAGAACCATTCACACACCCAGCTAACTCGAGGTTTACTTACAAACTCCTTTCCCCTTAGTCACTCCCAAAGCGCTATCATTAACCCATATTTTTTTCCCCCCAAGCTCCAAGAAACAAACTTCACAGCCCTATGATCCAAATCCTTCATTCTGCCAGCAAGATGAGCTTAAGAACTCTCCATCCTTGTGTCAGCAGGAAGTAGCCAAGACCACAACAACCTATTCCAGGCCATAAATCCAGTTTTTCATATATATATATATATCAAAAGGGTGGAATGTAAGGATATCCAAAGCTTGCATTCACCTGGAATATAACAATGTCAATCATGCCCCTGGGTGTGGTGATGCAAACACGGACCCACCCACCCTTTTTAAAGAAAGGACTCACACTAGCCCTGCCCCTTCCCTCTCTTCTCTCTCTCTCTGCTCCCTTCTGTCCCTATCTCTGCTCCCTGCTGTAATAAACTCTTATGTGGTACTCCTGGTATTGAGATTCCATTCACGTGACATGTGCAAAAAACAATTATAATAGATGTTATCACTATGCCAATATGCTTTAGTCAATCATGTTGAAAATTAACAGGTATAGCTACACTGTCATGTTCAGAATACACACAATGGATGCAGGTACCCTGGTCAGCTGGATCTTACAATATTTCCTTTTCATCTCTCACAATTTCATGTGTGCTTAAAATATGAGTTGTGTAGGTGTAACAATATGGAAAGAGAAATCCATAGTTATTTTTCTCGGCTTTTTTGACAAGCTGAAGATCTTTGTAATAGTCTATAAATACTTAAAAGAGATAATCTATTTTTCTGTATGTGTACCATGCTTATGTAGGAGGTGCTGGAGGCTTGAAGAAGACATTTTAACTTCTGGAATTGGTGTTGAAAGACAGTTGCAAGAAGCCATGTAAATACTGAGTCATCTTCAAGAACAGCAAGTACTCTTAACTAAAAAGAACAACCTCCTTATCTCTTTCTTTGGCCACTGGAAAAAACATATATAAAAATTAAGTTTGTAACCAAACTTAATAAAATGTTCATAAATTTGAAATAGATCAAAAAAGAGGTATTCAAAAAAGTTTGGAAGAGAAAATGATGCTATTATAATCTCAAAAGTAAAAAAAAAAGTAAAATGTGATGTATTCATATAATGAAGTATTATGCAACAATAAAAAATGATACCCTGAAATTTGCAGGCAAGTGGATAAGACTAAAAGAAATTATCCTGAGTGAGGTAACTCAGATACATAAAAACAAATATACTATGTACTCACCCATAAATGGATATAAGACAAAAAGCAAAGGATACCCAGGGTACAATACACAACTTCAGAAAACTTCAGTAACAAGTAGGACTCTAAGTGAGACATTCATGGGTCTACCTGGGAAAGGGGAAATAGATAAGATCTCCTAGTAAATATGGACTTGGAGAGGTAAACAGAGGTGGGATGAGAATATGAGAGAACAGGATGGTAAATTGTAGAAAGGATGGAAAGAGAAAACAACAAAATATGTCTTGACAGAGAAAAACATTTGGGGGTAAGGATAGACCAGATGCTAGGGAAACTCCAAGGAAGGCACAAGAATGACCCCAGCTAAGACTCCAAGCAATAGTGGAGATGGTGCCTAAGCTGATCTTTTTATGTAATCAAATTGATAACCATCCTATTGCTATCATGAAATCTTTTTCCACCAACTATTGGTAGCAGATGCATAGAGTCACAATCTCTGGATCTGCTCTGCTCAAGTCTCAGGACCTCCAACTAAACCTCTGCAGGGCTGATTTTCCAATATTAGAACAATTTTTTGTTGTAATTTTTTCTAATTTCTTTATTCAAGCCAAGGCAGAGATTTCCCCCAACAGACACTCTTTCTGCTGGAGTGAGAGGGAAAGACCATGAGTCCCTTTGATGAAGGATTTGTATAGGATAGAGTTACAAGCAGAGGATTATCTGTCTTGGCTCTGTGTGATTGGACATGAAAACTGAAGATTAGATAGTCATTGAAGAAGTCAGTATACATGACTATTAATAACTTTCCAGGATGGATGCATTGAAACTATAAGGCTCTGGCAGGATATGATGTCTCTTAGAGGGACATCTGGTCTTTAAAATACTTTTTTTACTGTATGCATGTATCCTAAAATAAAATATTTTCATGTATAAAAAAAAGATGTGAAGTCATCATTGTTTATAATTTTATACGTTTTTGGTCATTTTCTATATTTATACAATGTACTTTGATCATATCTGTCTACCTCAGTTATTGCCTTTACACCTTTTCTCTCATGTTGACCCATTTTCTTCCTACATACAAAAACATGTATGTTCATATTTTATTTTACTGTGCAGGTCTCATTCGTGTATGTGTGTGTATGTGTATGTGTGTGTGTGTGTGTGTGTGCATTGTAAGGGACAAGTCATATCTTAAAGACAGCATTTCATAGTCTTCTTTCTCTTCCTCTAGCTCTTACCATGTTGTTCTCTCATTTTCCATGGCATCTTCTGAGCCTTTGAGAAGGTGCTATAGATGCTTTGTTTATGACTGAACACTCAACAGTCTCTGACATGTAAAGTTCAAGAAAAAAACAACAAATAATAACCTCTTATTTTCATAAATAATTTTTAAAATATGCAATTTTCAATTTGCAATTATTTGTAACTAATGATCATTATATAAAAATTTTCAGGGTCATTACTCTTTGTTTGAAATTAATATTCATAAATACTTAACTGATAACTGAATCTATATTTTATGCCTCTACGAAAGATTCTACCAATGTCCAGCTATGTGTCAGTTCCATGAAAAATATTTTATTTGAACCAGTGTTGAACTTACAGAAGTATGACAAATGTTATGCTTGAGATAATATTTTTTTTTCAGATTTAACAGATTCTTTATTAAAATCCCAAGACAATCCATTACAGACCTTGAAAGAAGATTTTTTTTTTATTATGAATAAAGTCTCATTTTCTATCTGTGGATGTCCATGTTCAAGGTTCCTTCCCCCTCCCACCCCTTCCAGTCACTCTCTCTTCTCCACATCTCTCCATCTCCTCCACAGCATGGGCAGGAGGTCCCAAGGTCCCAATATGGCTTAATTCAGCATCCACTCCTGGCAGACCCAGTTTCCTCACCCGAGCATCAAGACTGTAATTCTAATAGTGATCATTTATCAAGTACTCTTTACATCCTGAGTGTTATGACAATGATTTCAAGATCATTATCTTATTTATTTCCTTCATCCATCCTATGGAGTTCAAGAAAAATCCTGTTTATCTTTATTTTACAATAAGGTAACTGAAGTATGAAGAAATTGAATAGATGGTTCAGTGTCACAATGAAGAGAGCAAAGAATTCCATCAATGAACTGAAGTTTAAAGCTGTAAATAGGGGTGGAAAGTTGATAGAAAGTTTCTACTTTTATTAAATATTTGTCATTTTGTGTATTGTAAATTAATGCCAATTATAAAGCACCATATCTTAATTACTGAATTTTTGCCAACTACTTAATTATTTGCCATGAAATGATTAATACAAACTATAATATAAAAACTTATTTAAATCAAAATAAGAGGGCTGGGAAAGTATTTTATTTAGAAAAAGAACTTCTAAGCAGGTTTGAGAGACTTAGCTCAGAAAACCTGTACTCAAAAAAGCATTTGTGGTAATGTACACTCTTAACTCCAGTGGTGTGTGGGGACAGGCTTATCCATAGAGCTTATTGGCATAAAATATTTCATTATTATTTTATTTTAGATAGTTCAATAGAAAATAACAAACCAAAATCTTACAAGGTAAGGTAAAACATTGTTTGAATTCTGACCTGCTTTTTAAGTCTCCTTGGCAGAAACTGCCAACTCCTGTAAGATCTGAATTGTGTTCTCTCTAAAAATGTAGCTATCACACTTTAGGGAGAAAATATAAATAACATCATCAACTATAGAACATCATGACTCTCAAACTGTGAGTCTAACTCATTTGTGTTATATATATGTATATATATATGGCACAAGTTAGAATTAAACATTAATCTGAATGCTGTACCTAGTGATAATGTCAATAATAGGTAACAAAAGGGAGGAGACAGTAATTCTGTGAATTACAGAATTTCTGTTGTGTTAAAGTATATGTGAGATACACCAAGGGATACATAGAATGCTTAAGAAAAAAATAGAACTCCTTGAAGGCAGTAGAATAAAATTCCCAGCGACCATTTGCTTAATGTGATATTCTGAATATTATGACTAAACTTGACATTTCCTTGAAATATTTTCCCATCAACTGGCAGACCATATTTTCTTTACCATTCATTGACAGCACAGCTGATGACAACTTTGAAAGCTTAGGAAAGCCTTATTCAGATAAACTATGAAGAAGGTTTTAATTTATCCAAATAGGAAGTACTATGCTAAATATATCCTCATTTCTCTCACACAAAATCAGAAATCTGAATAAAAATAAAAATTAGGTGCCATTAAGACTACCATCTGTGCATGTGTTTCTACTAAGAATTATGAAGGCTAGCTTATGTATTTAATCATATTAGAGAAATGTTGACAATCACTCTCTAAAATAGGCAATATTAACTTCTATTTCAGAAAATCTCTTTCTTATGGTATTAGATCAAGAATAACATTCAAACACACCAATAACTTTCTTCTGCTTTATTCAATTAGTAGCATGAAAAAAATTTAGTCAAACAAAAATAGACAACTATATTTTGGAGTTTGTTTGCCTTACTCAATTATCTGATATATCTATAGTTGGACAATTTTAGACCACCAGCTCCCTAATAGTACTACGGAGACATTTTCTCAATTTCAAAACCTTGGCATTACCTTAGGCTTGTTCTCAAATAGCTTTCAAAATGTAGATTATTCCACCTTTATGAATCCATTTTCTGAACCCATCCAAAGCTGTCATAGGCAGCTGAGTTAGAACAGAAACAAATCTTCACATTATACAAAAAATATTAATTCAACATACGTTTGCTGATGTAAAGAAAGATAATTAAGATATGCAGTAGCACTGTTTGTGAAAAAGAGAATTGTAATAAAAAGTGTTATTTTTAGAGTTATAACATTGTTTATAGTTTTTGATTCAATTCCTTAGGGTTCTGGATACACTTTCATTTCATAATATCTAAATTTACAGACCTCACAACAGACAATGATGTAATCAGTCTCACTTTGGATGATGCCATATTGTGTATAAAACTGAAAATTATATAACATAAAAAATGAACAGAAATACATTAGATATAGAGTAAAATATTGGGGTAAAATGGAGACTTTAGAATTGAGAATATTTTCTTCTTGTAATTTTTTTCTTAAACATATGCTCTCTAACTATAACAAAGGGGGAATGTAAATACAGTTTTGTATCTGATGCCAGGGAAACGCCTAGGGATCTGCAAGGACATCTACAGGTAAAACTTTTAGCAATAGTGAAGAAGGTTCCTCTGCTGTCCTTCCTTAATCAGATTGGAGACTACTTTAATTCACTAGCTAGTGGAAGCTGATGCAGATGTCCACAACCAAGTACTGGACAGAGCTCTGGAAGTCTTTGAAAAGTTGAGGAGGGATTATAAAAGCTAGTGGAGTCAAGATCATGGAGGGGAAAACCCACAGGGAAAAATGACTCATGCTTGGAAGCTCAAAGAATCTAGACTAACAGCCAGGGATCCAGCATGCTTCTGAACTAGGCCCCCTGAATGTGTCTTGGTCTCTTTGTGTAGCTTGGTCTGTTTGTGAGGCTCCTAGCAGTGTAGCCAGTTTCTGTCCTTTGCATATGAGCTAATACTTTGAACCCTGTTCACTATCATGTGATGTTTGCTCATACTTGATGCAGCTGGAAAAGCATGGTCCTTTCTCAACTTGATCCCAAGGGAGGCATTATACTTTCTGAGGATTGGTTGAGGGTGTGTAGGAAGGAGGTAGAAGGGGAAACAGGTGGAGAGGAGTGAGAGACAACTGTGGTTTGGTGTGTAAAATGAATTTTTAATAATTAATAAAAGTGAGAATAGTCTGCTGAAGTTGAGATTCACAGCAAAACCAGAGTAGGGATATCTGTGGCATCCACTGTGGATGGGTAGGTGACAGGGAAAGTTGTCATGGATGTTCTGCTTCAGATATTAGGGGCTTTGATGTGGGGAAACAGAGGAATGAGAATGTCTGCAAGCAACCACCCTGGTTTTCTGGCAGAGATCTGTCAATTTATGTTTCTTTTTTTGACAGTTTTAGTTCCTAAATTGATGTATATAGTATTAACAAAGTATTTTCTTTTGGGCCAAGTTTTTACATAATTTAGCACGCTTCTATAATTCTCAAGTGTAATTTTTTTTTTTGTCTGATCCTTCAAACCTTTAAAGGAGATACAGAAACTTTTGTGGAGTTAGATTTGTGAAGCAAGAAAATCAATGGTAGATGATAGCACTGTTATCATACTTAAAACTTTAAGTTTTTGTTTGGTAAACTGATGAAATGCTAGGGGATAATACAATGCAATGGAACCAAATATTCAAACAAAGAAAAATTCCCATTTCGCAGTATGTATTCAAACATTTGCATACACACCAACTCACACACACACATGGACACACACACAGACACACATACACATTTATAATCTCTTATGGTACAGTCCAGGCATCTGTACCATATATATGAAATTTTCAGAAGAGTGAAGTATACCACTGACTTGAGCACAGTGTCTCTTCAATCTTGTAAAGCTTCATTTTTTGCTTGTCTCAGTGAATAACATTAATATGATGAACTTAACGACTTAATGATTAGTAATTTGTGTATCAGATAGTAAGTTATATGCTGTCAAGAGCCAAGAACTATCAATAATATTCAGTTAAAATCTCAAAATTACTCTACAGGAAAAACAATTTTTTTTTTTTTTAAAAAAAGGTCTTTCCATGTATCCCCCTACTCACTCACCCTTTCCTATATCCAATCCCTCCCAGTCTGCCTTCAAACTCCCCCCACCCCATCCTCCAGTACCCTCCCCATAAAGGACAAGAAGTCTCAAGGTGGACAGCTCAGTATGGCTAATCCCATGACTCTAGGCAGGTCTGATTTTTTCATCCCAATAGTAAGAGTGGGTTAGGCACTCCTCTGCAGGGTATGGGCTCCAAGGTTCCAGCTCATTTACAGGAACACAGTATGATCCCACTCCTCAAGCTCTGCATACTGCCTATGCTAATTGACAACTGCCTACCCTTGGAGTGCCTAGCTCTTTATCCTATGACTCTCCAGGGACTCTTCTTAGTGTGCTTTACAGAGCTCCAGGAAGCCATCTCTGTGGGATTCCTCCTCATACTGCCTATCTCTTTGCCCATACAGACTATTCTCCCTGACTCTCTAGCTGTAAGGGGAGATCAGCCCAGTGCTCATCCATGGATCTCTGCTTCCACCTCCATTCACTGTTGGGTGTAGGTTCTGTGATGACAATTATGGTGGTTATTTATTTGATTATAGGGGATATCCTATATAGGTACCTCCTACATTATTGGTTGGGGACCTATCCAGGGACATCCTGTGGGTTTTGGTGTTTTTTTCTAGTATCCAGTCTCTTTCCAGCCCCACATTGGCTTCCTCTATCAAGATTCCATCTCTTTTCTCTTCCTCTTTGTTGCTCCTCTCACTCAACCATCTCCTTCTCTCATGATTTCATCCTACCTCTCCTTGGTTGCTACCTGTTATAGTCTCAATTTGTTAATGAGTTCTTCTATATTTTCTCTAACTATGGGAATCCCTGGATGTCTCACTTAATTTCCTTCTGATCCCAACCTGTTCAGGTGTTAGGATTTGTAGCTTGTGTATTCTTTGCTTTTTGTCTAAAATCTACTTATGAGTCACTACATCCTATGACTATCTTTCTAGACTTGTGATAATTCACTCAAGAGGATATTCTTCAAATCTGTAAATGTTCCTACAAATTTTAGGATGTCATCCTTTTTTCCTACTGAATAGTACTCCATTGTGTAGATGTACCACAGTTTGTAAATCCATTCTTCAGCTGAGGGACATCTAGGTAGTTTCCAGGTTCTTGCTATTATGAATAACACTGCTATGAACATAGTTGAGCCTTTGGAGTACAGATGTGCATCCTTTGGGTATATGCCCAATAGTGATATTGCTGGATCCTTGGGGAGATTGATTCACAGTTTTCTGAAGAACCATCATAGTATATTCCAGAGTAACTTACAAGTTTACACTGCCACCAACAATGGAGAAGTGTTCCCTTTGCTTCAAATCCTCTCCAGCATAGATTATCATATATATGTTAATCTTAGCCATTCTGATATTCTAAAATGGTTTCTCAAGGTTGCTTTGATTTGTATTTCTCTGATGGCTAAAGATATTGATCAATATTTTAAGTGTCTTTCAGCCATTTTTAATTATTATGTTGAGAATTTCATTTTTAGCTCTGAATCCCATTTTTAGTTGGGTTATTTAGGTTTTGGGGTTCTGTTTCTTGAGTTCTATATATATTTTAGAGATCAGTCTTCTATTAGATGTAGGGTTGTTGAAGATAGCTTCCCATTCTGTTGTTTTCTCCTATTGACTGTGTTGTTTGCCTTAAAGCTTCATAGTTTTATGAGGTCCCATTTATTAATTATTGTTCTTAGTGTATGTGCTACTGGTGCTATATTTAGAAAGTGATCAACTGTGCCAATGCACTGGAGGGTGTTTCCTACTTTCTTTTTATCAAGTTCAGTGTAACTGGGCTGTTGTTGAGGTCTTTGATCCACTTAAATTTCAGTTTTGTGCAGGGTGATAGGTTTGGATCTATTTGCATTCTTCTACACACTTCCATCCAGCTATGCCAACACCATTTGTTAAAAATAGTATCTTATTTATGATTCTTATCCTCTGTATAGTTATTGTTAACTCTTCTGCATTTTAAATTCTTTTTACTGTATTTTTTTTGATAAATACAAAATAAAGAAGAAAAAAAATAGTATCTTATTTTCCATTGACTATTTTTGGTCTCTTTGTTCATAGATCAAGTGTTCATAGATATATGGGTTAAGATCAGGGTGTGTGATTCAAATTTATTGATCCACAAGTGTGTTTTGATACCAATACCAGGCTGTTTTTATTATTATAGTTCTGTAGTATATCTTGAAGTCAGGGATGGTGATGCCTCCTGAGGTTCTTTTGTTGAGCAAAATTGTTTTGGCAATCCTGGTTTTCCTGTTGTTCTTTATGAAGTCGAGTATTGTTCTTTCAAGGTCTATAAAGAATTGTATTGGGGTCTTGATGGGAATTGCATTGAATCTGTAGACTGCCTTTGGTAAGACTGCCCTTTTTTACTATGTGGATCCTACCTATCCAGGTGCATGGCAGAACTTGACATTTTCTGATAACCTCTTCAATTTCTTTCTTAAGTTACTTAGCATTTTTCTCTAACAGATCTGCTACTTCTTTGGTTAGAGTTACAGCAATAAATCTAATGCTATTTGCACCTATTATAAAGGGTGATGTTTCCTTTATTTCTTTTTCAGCCCTTTTATCCTTAGTATATAAGAAGGCTATTGAATTTTTGTGAGATAATCTTGTACCCTGCTACAGTGCTGAAGTTGTTTATCAGCGGCAGGAGTTTCCTGGTAGAATTTTAGGAGTTACTTATGTAAAAAATATTATCATCTGCAAATAGTTTGACTTCTTCTTTTCTGATTTATATGCCTTTAATCTCCTTTCTTTCTCTTATTGTTTTAGCTAAAATTGAGATATATATTTAATAGCTAAAAGGAAAGTGGACAGCCTTGTCTTGTTCCTGATTTTAGTGGGATCGCTTTGAGTTTTTCTCCATTTAGTTTGATGTTGGATATCAGCTTCCTGTTTATCATCTGTATTATATTTAGGTATTTTCTCTGTATTGCTGATATCTCCAGGATTTCTATCATAAAGGAGTGCTGGATTTTGTCAAAGGATTTTTGGACATTTAAGGAGATCATCATGTAGGTGTTTTTCTTTCAGTTAGTTTATATAATAGATGACATTCACAGTTTTGTTGTTTTTTTTTTTTTCCTGCTGAACCATCCCTGCATCAAGCCTGCTTGATCATAGTATATGACTTTTTTTTGATATGTTGTTAAATTCAGTTTGCCAGAATTTTATTGAGTATTTTTGCATCAATGTTCATGAGGGAAATTGGTCTTTAATTCTCTTTCTTTGTTGCATCTTTCAGTGTCTTGGGTATCAGAGTGATTGTGGCCTCATGAAAAGAGTTTGGCAATGTTCGTTGAGTTTCTAATGTATGGAAGAGTTTGACGAGTTCTTCTTTGAATGTCTGGTGAAATTCTGAAGTAAAATCACCTGTTCCTGGGCTTTTTGTCTTTGGAAGATGTCTAAAAATCACTTCAATTTCTTTTGGGGTTATAGGCCTGTTTAGGTCACCTATCTAATATTAATTTAATTTTGGTAATTGGTGCCTGTCAAGAAGGCTATGCATTTCTTTTAGGTTTTCAATTTTAGTGATGTATGGATTATCAAAGCATGACCTGATAATTCTCTGGATTTTCTGCATGTCTGTTTTTATGTCCCCTTTTTCATTTCTGATTCTTTTAATTTGGATACTCTTTCTCTTTGCCTTTTGGTTAGTTTGGGTAAGGGTTTATCTATCTTGTTGACTTTCTCACAAAACCAACTCTTTGATTCACTGATTCTTTGTATTGTTCTCTTTGTTTCTATTGTTCAGATTTCAGCCCTAAATTTGATTATTTCCTGCCGTCTACACCTTCTAGGTGAGTTTGCTTCTTATTGTTTTAAAGACTTTAGCTGTACATTTAGGTCTCTTTTGTGAGATTTTTCTTGATTTTTCATATAGGCATCTAGTGCTATGAGTTTTCCTTTTAATACTCCTTTCACTGTGTCCCATAAGTTTGAGTATGTTGTGGATTCATTTTCATTGAATTTTGGGAAGTCTTTAATTTCTTTCTTAACTTCTTCCTTGAGTCAGAGGTTGTTCAATGTAGAGATGTTGAGTTTCCATGAATTCGTAGGCTTTCTGTGATTTCTGTTGTTTAACTCTTGTTGTTTTTTAACTTAAGACCATGGTGGTCTGATATGACACATGGGCTTATTTCCATTTTTTTTTATATCAATTGATGTTTGCTTTATGACTGAGTATGCAGCCAATTTTAGAGAAAGTTTCATGGGGTACTGAGAAATATGTATAATCCTTTTTATTTGGGTGGAGACTTCTGTATATATCTATTAAACCTATTTGGCTCATAACATTTGTTTGACCCCTTATTTCTCTGGTGAGTCTCTGTCTGATTGATTTATTCAAGGGTAAAATTGGGGTATTGAATTCTCCCACTATTAGAGTGTGGCATTTGATGTGGAGTTTAAGCTTTAGTAGTGTTTCTTTTATATAGGTAGGTGCCTTTGTGTTGGGGGCATAAATATTCAGGATTGAGATCTCATTTTGGTGTATTTTTCCTGAGATGAATAAGTAATGTCCATCCTGGTCTCTTTTAATCAATTTTAGTTTGGTAGGATGTCTACACTAGCTTGTTTCTTGGGACCGATTTATTAGAAAATTTTTTCCCAGCCCTAGAAAATTTTTTCCCAGCCCTTTACTCTGAGCTTGTATCTGTTTTTGAAGTTAGGTGTGTTTCTTGTATGCAGCAGAAGGATAGTTTCTGTTTATGTATCCATTGTGTAAGGGTATGTCTTTTCATAAGTAAACTGAGACCATTGCCATTAAGGATATTAATGACCAATTATTATTTCCTGGTATTTTTGATGATAGCTTGTATGTATTTTTCTCCTTTGGGCATTTCTTCTGTGGGATTATCAATTGCTTATAGTTTCCTGAGTATATCTGGATACCTTAGGTTGGAGTTTTCCCTACAGTGTTTTCTGTAGGGCCAGATTTATGGATAGGTATTGTTTAAATCTGGTTTTATGATGAAATATCTTGTTTACTCTATCTATGGTGATTGATAGTTTTGCTGGGTATAGTTGTTTGGGTTGGCAGTCATGCTCTTTTAGTAGCTATATAACTTCTGACTAGTACCTTGTTGATTGCATTGTTTCCATTGAATACTCTGGTGTTTTTCTGATGGGTCTGCCTTTATAGGTAATTTGGTCTATTTCCTTAGCAGCTCTTAGTATTTTCCTTTGTTTTG
Source organism: Sigmodon hispidus (assembly GCA_004025045.1). Lineage (NCBI taxonomy): Eukaryota > Metazoa > Chordata > Mammalia > Rodentia > Cricetidae > Sigmodon > Sigmodon hispidus. The sequence goes on from PVIH01013361.1 coordinate 21,915, forward strand.
TAGGTTTTGTGTTTGATTATCATATAGTGAGCAGATTTTTTGTTTTCATGTGGGAGGTCTAATATATTTGGTGTTTGTAAGTGTCTTGTATCTTTATAGACATTTCCTTCTTTAGATTGGGAAAGTTTTCTTCTATGATTTTATTAAATATATTACCTGTGCCTTTGAGCTGGTATTCTTCTCCTTGTTCTATTCCAGTTATCCTCAGGTTTGATCTTTTCATGGTGTCCCTTATTTCCTGGACATTTTGTGTTGTGGCTCTTTTGGTTTTAGTATTTCCTTTGACTGATATATCTATTTCCACTATTGTGTCTTCCCCTCTAGAGATTCTCTCTTCCATTGATTGCTTTCTGTTTATTATACTTGTATGTGTAGTTCCAGTTTGTTTCTTTAGATTTTCCATTTCCAACTTTGTCTTATTTTGTGCTTTCTTTATTGCTTCTATTTTTAGTTTTCATTCCTGGACTATTTCTTTCATCTGTTGGTTTTTTTTTTTTTTTTTTTGAGATTTGTTAATATCTTCCAGTTTTTTGTTTGTATTTTCTTCTATTTTTTTTTAATTGGAATTTTTAAAATTCTCTTTTAAGGCTTCTGTAATTTTCATAATTTTTTTTAAGGTTGTTTCCTTCTGTTTCCTCTTCATTGCTATGGTCAGGTATTGGTGTTTTAGAACCACCAGCTTCTTCTGGTGGTGCCTTGTTGTTCTTTATATTTTCAACTGTATTCTTGCAGTGGTGTCTGCCCATTGCTTATTTGGCTCACTCTTAGACAGCTTTTCATTGGCTTTTAGTCAGTTGTGTGTCAAGGAGTTGTGTGTCTCCAGCTGCAATGTGGCTTGCTGGTTTTTTTTATTGTTTCTTGAAAATTAATATCAAACTTTATTTATAACAAAGCAAAACATACAGGAGAGCTTAAAAAAGAAAAAAAAATACAGTAATAAAAGTTCTCTTTTCTCTAAAATATATGAAATATACAAAATAAAATCTAAAGCTCCCCAAAACAGTTTAGGCTCAGCCACAGATAAAGAAAGCACAGTAGATCACAGATAATGCCCACAGATGCACTATGACCACCACAAATTTTTGTTAAGCAACACTTCTACAGTCAAATCAGAAGGTTTTTATATATTGTGTGTGTTACATCACTTTATTCACCCATCATCTTTCAATAAAATAAGAATGTTTTTGCATAAAGTCCACTAATGAGTGAGTACATCCCCTGCTTATCTTTCTGGATTTGTGAGACTGGCTCAGGAGGATATTCTCCAAATCCATCCATTTGCTTGCAAATTTTAGTATATCATTTTTTTTTTCTTATTGCTGAGAAGTTCTCCATTGTGTACCACAGTTTGTTAATCCATTCCTCAGTTGAGGGGCACCTAGGTTATTTCTAGGTTCTTGCTATTATAAATAATGCTGCTATGAACATAGTTGAGCTAATGTTTTTGGGGTGTGAATATCCATCTTTAGGGTATATGCCCAATAGTGGTATTGCTGAATCCTTGGGGAGAGTGATTCTGAGTTTTCTGAGAAACTGCCATACTGCATTTCAGAGTGTCTGAACAAGTTTACACTCCCACTAACAACAGAAGTGAATTCCCCTTGTTGCACATCCTCTCCAGCATAGGCTGTCATCTGTTTTCAATCTTTGCCATTCTAACAAGTGTAAGGGGGTATCTCAAAGTTGTTTGATTAGCAACTCTCTGATGGCTAAAGATGTTGAGCATTTTTTTTCAAGTGCCTCTTTTAGCCAATTGTAATTATTCTGCTGAGAATGTCCTTTTTAGTACTGAACCCCATTTTTTAAATGGGTTAGTTAGGGTTTGGGGCTCTAGTTTCTTGAGTTCTCTATATATTTTAGAGATCAGTCCTCTGTCACTTGTAGGTTTGGTAAAAATCTTTTTCCTTTCTGTAGGCTGTCACTTTGTTTTAATGACTGTGTCCTTGGCCTTACAGAAATTTGTCAGTTTCAGGAGGTCCCACTTATTGATTTTCGTTCTTAGTTTCTATGGTGTTATATTTAGGAAGTGATTCCCTATGTCAGTGTGTTGGAGGGTATTTCTCACTTTCTTTTCTATCAAGTTCAATGTAGCTGGTTTTATGTTGAGTTCTTTGATATACTTGGATTTGAGTTTTGTGCAGGGTGATAGGCTTGGATCTGTTTGCGGTTTTCTACATACTTCCATCCAGTTATGCCAACACAATTTGTTAAAGATACTATCTTTTTTCCATTGAATATTTTTTGGCCATTTTGTCAAAAATCAATTGTTCATAGGTAAGTAATGTCTGGGTGTTCAATTTGATTTTATTGATTCACAAGTCTCTTTTAATACTTTTAGCTGACTCTTAGTTGTCTTATCTCTCCTAGGCCTCAAAGAATCAGAGTGATTTCGGTCTTTAGATGTTGGTATGTGAGGATGCAGTTTCAATTTGGAGCAGGGTTTGGCCATGGGATGTCCCGTCTGATGTGTGTTGCTAAGAATTGCTGGGGCAGTCTCCCAGTTTTCTTTGGTTTAGAGTAGGACAGGGTGTGGTTGCAGAGTTGGGGCTGTGTCCCCACCTTTGGAGAAAATGTCTCTGCTTAGTCTAGGGTTTGGGATGCTCTCACCTCTTATTCTGCTCTGGACCAGGGTGCTGTGAGATCTTCAGATGATCCCATTTTGTAAAACTATAAACTTTTATTTCAGAAATTCTGGTGTTTCTGTGCTAGAAAGTTGGGTGCATTCAATAATGTACTTGACACATAAAAACTTTTTTTCTTTTTTTATTATTATGAATAAAGAAGTCACATTTTCTATCCTTCTATATCCTTATTCAAGGTCCCTTCCCCCTCCCACCACATCAGGTCATTCTCTCTTCTCCACACTTCTATGTCTCTCATGACTATACTCAATTTTTTTTAGAAGATGTACATTGAAGAATGTAGTTTTTCAGTCTATAAGCTTAGCTCAGGGTGGAGATATTCTTTGGTGATATAGAATCTGTAGAAATTACTAAATGAAAAGAATGTTTATTTACAAATAACCATAGTAGTTACAAATGAGGAAAAATAACTATTTTGTAATTAATGGTGGTTAATGTAAGATGCTGCTATGTTAGATACTCTGGGGTAGAGTCAATGAAGATAACCTTTTCTGGTCTTAATTAGAAATTAGCAGTAATGCAATACTGCTGAACTAACATTAAGGTTATCAGTATTTTCTGTCTAATGCAAATTCACCAGATCTAGAATTTTTTTTTCTGTTCGTTGTTAGCTCTTTATTTATTTACTTATTTATTATAAATAAAGTCATATTTTTTATCCATGATCCATGTATTCCTTTGTTCAAACTCCCTTCCCTCTCCTGCCCCTCCCCATCACTCATTCTTCTCCCCATTACTTTATCTCCTTCCCAGTAAGGGCAGGAGGTACCAAGGTGGTGTAATTCAGCATCCACTCCAGGCATATCCACTTTTCTCATCCCAGTATCAAGACTGGGTCAGGTGTTCCTCAGGATAGAATCCGCTCCTAGGTGCCGGTCCAAGGTGTTTCATATCCCCAAGGTGTATAGTGGTTGTGGTTCGCAGCTTGGGAATGCTTTGCTTTTTGTTTAAAGTCCACTAATAAGTGAGTACATTCCCTGCTTACCTTTATTCATTTGTGATACCTTGCTCAGGAGGATATTCTCCAAATCCATCTATTTGCATGCAAATTTTAGGATGTCATATTTTCTTACCGCTGAGGAATACTCTAATGTATAGATGTACCACAGTTTGTTAATCCATTCCTCAGTTGAGGGCCATCTAGGTTGTTTCCAGGTTCTTGCTATTATGAAGAATGCTGCTATAAAAATAGCTGAGCTAATGTCTTTGCAGTGTGAATGTGTCTTTAGGTTATATGCCCAGTAGTGGTTTTGCTGGATCTTTAGGGAGATTGAGTTCCAGTTTTCTGAGAAACCTCCATATTGCATTCCAGAGTGGCTGAAGAATTTTACATTCCTACCAACGAGAATCTTATATTTCTATAAAAATAAATGTCATAAACTATGGCTTCTCTAAGATATCTTGTACTATAAATCATGTCAGTATGTACTTAATGATTGTCTGATGTAGAAATCAACATGTTCCTAATAGCAAAATGATTCTTATGCATATACTGCCTTAGGACTGCATTTTTTTTCAATTAATAGGCACACCAAAATGTGGTAAGCTAATACACTACTTCTGTTATAATTGCAATAATAATAAAATGAAAAATTAGGTGATGATTAGATAGTAGTAGGGTGTGTGTAATTAAGAATTTTTTCTAGGAAATTGATTTTGATATTTTAATCTGATCACAGATTCTATTAAATATCACAAGTTTGGCATCTGATTGATATCTTTAAAATAATGTGGGTTTTTTGATGTTTGTAATTCATATTTTAACTCATTTCTTTTCTCTCACTTTCTTTTCTAGCAGGAGCTGAAAATCTTGATATGGGTCATCTACAAATGTGCTGTGTAGCACATGGCTGTGGACCGTTCCTCTCATCTGTGCTTCACTGGTTTCTGGTTTACTTTTTGACCTATGTAATATTTTCTATAATGCCATGTCAGACACATGTAGAGAGTGTTAGTGACCTCATTGGCAGTATAAAATGACTGAACATGTTCCTTATAACCTCCAATGAGTAAGACAAAAGGAGGGCAACTGCATAAGTTGATTATATGAACAGTTTTTATTTGGAGGAAAAGGAAGAGCCAATGATTAGGAAAAGATGTTGAATCATTATGGTATGTGTACAATTATTTTAAAATATAGTTTGTTTTATCATCGTGGCTAATTTATTGTTTCAGTAGGTAATTCCATGATAGCATTAGTCATTAGAATAATTGTGTGCTTTTCATTCATGAACATGAGGGGACACAATCCTATATCAAATTCTATGTGATAAAATATAATAAATGAAAATTACTAAATAATTGATGATTCAATATTGGCAGAATAAAATATCAAGAAAATGACACTGTCTAATGAAATAATGATACCTAATGAGATATTTGGCTCTTTGTCTTCACATTTTAGATATAATACATTTTTATACTATCACTGCCATAATTTTCTACCAGCTAATTCATCATTATCTCCATGGCAATTTTATATCATTTAACATTAGTGAGTGACTACCCCAGACCAGACTTATATCTAGTAAAATTTTATTGGACAATTGAATGTCTTTTCTTTCTGAATCAGGTCACATATCAGTTTGTCTTTGCTTAGACCCATGTTCTAAAAAATTAGGATTGTGTTTTATCTCAGTTTCCTCAGAGTATTACCATTTCATGTAATGATGCTAAGTAGTCTTTTATGTTACTGTCTTAATGAGTGCTTTACTTGATGAAACACTGTGATCAAAAGCAACTTTGCAAGAAAATAGATTCATTTTGCTTATACTTCCATTTCACAGTTTATCATCTAAGGCAGTAAACACAGGCATTCAAACAGTATAGGGGCCTAGAATCATGAACTGATGCAAAGTTTATGAAGGAGTGTTACTTATTAGCTTGCTCAAGCTACTACTTATAGCACCCAAGACAACTAACCCAAGGGTGGTACTTTGACAATGGTCTGGGCTTCCCCACATTACTAACTGATTAAGAAAGTGTTCTTATGAAGAAATTTTCTAAACTGAGGCTCACTCCTTCTATATGTCTCTAGATTGTGTCAAGTTGCTATAAAAATGAGTTATCACAATTACCATCACATATCATACTTAAAACTGTTAAGGCACAAGGATTTTAAAAGCATCTATTTATGGTATTTACTCAACTCTCATTCTATACAATTAATAGATTATCCAAATGTAAGTGGTAAAAGTATTTAAATTTTCCTTCAAGAGTCTGTTGATATTAAACTTTACTTCCCAATTTTATTTAGATATATTTTAGCCATTGACATATCTGTCTAAGTAAGTTTTATAGTGTTTTCTTCTACTGGGGACAAGTTAGGAGTCATTCAAAAATTACTTATTACAGAAAAGTATAGTGAAAATAGTTAAAGACTAATGTCCTGAGAAAACAATACTGTTACATAGGAAAATGGCTTTAAAAAGAAAAGGGGTTTAAGTGTTTACTTTGTCTAAGAGTAGTATTTTAAGACTTTTAGAATTATCATGATATTCACCTTTACCATATTATTAATTTTATTGGGATTGCTTATTTATGTGGGAAGTTTTTGCAAAAGATATGTAAAAGTCTAACTAATCAATCTTTCTTCCCAGTAAATTCCTTGGTTGTATGATGTAAATAAATATGCTCATAGTTAATTACTCAGTCTGTCCCTTCAACTACTGATGTAGCTAATATGTGTGTGTGTGTGTGTCTGATAGAAAATTAAAATTCTTTTTTCTATAACACATGGATCTTCATTGCAGCTATGATGTAGTGTGTATTTTAAATCCTTTTCAGAAACATGAAAGATATATGCTACATTTTTATTGTCTTTTACAAGAGAGGTGTATTAATAGAAAAAGTTGAGGTTATATTTCTCTCTGTTAGACATAAACAGAACAGCTCCTCTGCTGCAATAGGTTATGCTACAGCTCTGAAGTACTGTTTCTAACTAATATCTATATGGCAATATCCAGCAATGTAATAAGAATTAATAAATGGATTGATAAGTAATTATACAGTGCTGGGGAGATAGCTCTGAATCATAGCTCAGTTTTCCATTGGCATAATGAAGGTCAGAAGTAGGATACAAAAGTAAGATCACTGAAGGTGGCTGGATGTCAGCCAGGTTAAAAACAAAACAGAGATCTTTGAGTTTAGAGGGAAACCCTTTCTCAAATAAGTAAGTTAAAGACTGAGTTCCTTAAACAGATATCAGCCTTTTCACATTCACTCACAGGCATGGAGAACCACATAAACAGATATGCACACAAAAACTATATAATAAAATATATAAATATTCTACCTTTCTAAAATTTTTACTTGGGAATGCAGAATTCAACCAAATATAGCCCAGGGTATCTAGTTAGAGCCTGTGACAAGATTCCAGTAGTGCCTTTATACCAACCAGGAGCCAACCCTGGCGCTGGGCAGTTAGGCACTGTTATAATCTCTTTGAGATGAGGAAGCATGGTCCTACCCAGATCTATGACAGGCTGAGCAGGACAAAGAAGTCCAGATGCAGGCTTCGAGCTGTCTACCACACACTACGAGTATAAAATATGGCATGGTGCTGAGTAAATGTTATGTTTGTTATGATATGAGAGACATATACAGACAGACATAGAGACAGAATGATTCATGTCCTGTGGACGTAGGCATATCAGAAGAGATAAAAGAAATAAGAAGCAGGCTATAGTAGGTGGTTTGATTGCCACACAGGGCCATGCTGGTGTCTGGGTCTGGGCTGCTGCTGGGGCTCATGTTTGGGTTCATGGCTCTTATGCAACCGCAATCTCTGTTTACTTATGTGGCTACTGATATCAGCAAAGACTGAGAGGAAAGAGTAGTACAGAATTGGCTCTGCCTCTAACTGGTTTCAACACTAGAGAGAACTGGCCCTGCTCCTCACCAGCTGAAGCACTCAGGGAGAAGGTCTTACAAATTCACCTGAGCAGCAAAATAGAGCTGACCCTGTTCAAAGGGGCATGGTTGACCTAGTCCTGAAGGGATGAGAAGGAATGAGAGCCTGTAATAGCACCTGTCTTATTTGTCACGTGGTAGCATGGGCCAGGGAAAAATGTCCTCCTCCCCTTTGGCCCTCACCACCTGCAACAGGTATAGGACCTAACTCAATCCCTCACCAGCTGCAGCACTCATGAAAAGAGATACTGCACCTCACCTTGGCAGCACAGTAGAGTTGATCCAATAGACAAGGGTGTGGGTGAGCCAGCCCTGATTGCAGGAGAGGAGCAAAGCTGGTACCTCTTCCCTCCTCTGGTGTGACCGTGGGAGCAAGGAAAAGATGACCTCTCTCCTATTCTCTATCACCTCCAGTTGATAAGGGAGCTGAGCCTCCCCTTTACCATTTGAAACACTAAGGAAAATGGGCCCTGGACCTCATCTGGGTATCATAGCAGAGATGGCCCTGTTTATAGGAACACAGATGAGCTACCTCCAGGGGTGTGAGAGTGGGATAAGTAGCCACATCCCTTCCTCTGCCTTGTAGTAGTGTGGGAGAAAAAAAAGATGCCTTCTTGTCTTTGCCATGCTATCTGTCATGGGCTTGGAACATGATCTCCCCCGCACCCACCCTTATCAGCTGCTGCACTCAGGAAATTGAACCCTATAGCTCTGTTGGGCTGTATAGTAGTGATACGGGCAAACCAGCTCCAAGAAAGTGAGCATTGGAGATGATACTCATCTGCCATTTGGTGGTATGAGTGGAGAAAGAGATTTCCTTTTTCCCCAATCACCACCTGTAGTGAGCGGAGAGATGACCCTGGGGACATAAGAGAGGGAGAAATGTGTATTTCCCTCATCAGTTGTAGCACTCTGGAGAGTGGTTCCTGCACCTTGCCTGGGCAACACAGTAGAGGGACCCTGATGGCCCAAGAAGAGCCAACTCTGGAGGCACAAAAGCAGGAGAATTGGCCCTGCCAGTCGCTCATTACTATAAGGGGTGAACTAGCCAGGGCAATATTGGAGAGCTCACATTGGTGGTGAGGATAGGAGAGAGCTGGCAACCAACCTACCCTGCAACTACCCAAGCCTGAACCAGGCTTGTGAATTACAAACCAAAACATCTACTTCATCTGTGATCAACATAAGGAACTAGTCCTGCAGACCCAAAGCAGCAGGATCTCCACAATACAAGGCAACAACAGGTTATCCAAAAGGAGTCCCATTGAAGGTGTGCACACATTGATTGTGTACTAAAAACCACAGGTCTTAAACCAGATCAATAACTCTTTGCAATGAACACTTGTGAATAAAGATGTATGGACAGATGGGTTACTGCTTTATTCAACATGTCATACTACAACTTCCATGACCAGATTTTTTTTCCATGTTTTCTTTCTTTTTATATTTTTTCTTTTATATTTGGGGTGGAGTTGAAAGGGCAGAGGGTAGACAAGAAGAAACTAGGAAATTAATGATAACAATATGCACGATGTGAAAGAATTAAAAAAAAGTTAGTTGAAAAAATGCAGAAAGTAATATCTTCAGGCACATAAAAACAAGCAATTACTAAGTATAAAACATACTAACAGCACATGAGTATGTGTTGCAGGAGTGAACATTGGTTAAGCTTAGGTAACACTGAGTTGGCATCACATTTACTTGCAGAATTGTGATGTTGTGCAATGGTATTGCTATATTCCAGACTCAATATTTATATTGTAGGTAATTCACTATTACCCCAAACGCAATTAGCATACCATTACTTTTGAGCAATTTGAGTTTTGATCAAATTACTAACTTTAAAAAGGAGTAAGCCCTCAAAAAAGAGTGTCCTCATATTTCTTTTTGGGGAATAATTTTAATTTAATTTTTATTATTAATTTTAATTTTTTATTAGGAATAAAGTCATATTTTTTATCCATTTATATCCTTGTTCAAGCTCCCTCCCCCCTCCCACCCCTTCCAGTCACTATGTCTTTTCCACATCTCTTTATCTCCTCCTCAGCAAGGGCAGGAGTTCTCAAGGTCCCAATATGTCTTAGTTCAGCATCCACTCCTGGCAGATCCAGTCTCCTCACTCCAACATCAAGACTGGGTCAAGAGTTCCTCTGAAGGGAGTGGGATCCAAGGTGCTGGTCCAAGGTGTTTCAGATCTTAAGCTGTTAAGTGTTTGTGGTTTGCAACTTGGACATGCTTTGCTCTTTGCTTTTTTGTTTAGAGTCTACTAATGAGTGAGTACATCCCCTGCCTATCTTTCTGGGTTTGTGATACCTCATTCAGGAGGATATTCTCCAAATTTATCCATTTACCTGCAAATTTTCTATATCATTTTTTTCTTACTGCTGAGTAGTATTTCACTGTGTAGATGAACCACAGTTTGTTAATCCATTTTTCAGTTGAGGAGCATCTACACTGTTTCCAGGTTCTTGCTATTACAATAATGCTGCTATGAACATAGCTGAGCTAATGCCTTTGGAGTGCAAATGTTTAGGGTATACACTGAGAAGTGATATTGCTGGATCCTAGGGGAGATTGATTCCCAGTTTTCTGAGAAACCTCCGTACTGCATTTCAGAGTGGCTGAACAAGCTTATGCTCGCACCGACAATGGAAGAGTGTTCCCCTTGCTCCACAATTTCTCCAGCATAGGCTGTTATCTGTGTCTTTTATCTTTAGCCTATCTGACAGGCTTGTAATTTTTTCCTGATTAATAAAAGAAATTTCTGCTCATTTATTCAGATTTTAAACCAAATAAAATACATATTGTCATTATAAATTTTTTAATATTCACTTCAACATTTTGAAATGAATTCCCATTGCAGTCATTGTGAATTCCTATGTGTCAATGTTATTTTAGCATCACCATACTAATGCAGACAACATTTATGGTTTGATGCTTTTTGTGGATTGGAAGTATAGGTACAGCTTATTACAGTCTACTGCAGCAAAGCATTTGCTTGAGGTTTCCCAGAACTGTGAAACATTGACCAACTTGCATATTGTAACAGATGTCAGCCAGGACCATTGCAACATAAGTCAGCCTATAACATTTCCTCATGTGTGCTATTTACCTTAGATCCACATCAAACTATATATAATGGAGCATAGAATTTAATTTCTATTGAATTGAATTCCTGTTTCTAAATTTAACTGGCTATTATCTGGAGACATTTTTCATTTTCTTCACATGTAAACTTCTTCTTAGGACAGATCAAAGTAGAGCAACCTATTCTATCTAATACAGCAAAGGGAGGTAGACTATAATCAAGAGAATATGCTCATGGCATCACAGATTGCTGTTTCATTGCCTAACCTCTATTTCATTGGTTAGAAGAAAGTTATGAATTACTTCCAGCCTCCAGAAAAATGAATTGATCATGTAATGATTAATGGGAACCACTATTAATTGGGGACCACCTAAGAGACTATCTAATGTATTTAAAATTTAGCCCCTAATCATTTATGACATTTGCTTCTACAAATGTATTTATCTCCTTTCAAGGCTCCTCAAAGTTCTGTCTTATTAGCTCAATGTCAGAATCTCACAATGAAAGCCATCTTAGTAGAGAATGATTTCCCGCATGTGTTCTCATTTACAGATCTGATTTTTAGCCTTTGCTGTACCGATTTATCACCATAGTTGTAAGGTAATGGATAATTTATAAACTGCATCCCATGCTTATGCTGCCTCTATGCAACATCAGAGATCTTTGACCAGAGAGGCTCTATGACCTCTATGAACTCACAAAAACTCTTTCTCCATTTGAACATTTAAGAGGTTTGACAGGTAATCAGAAAGACCCCTTAGAGATGTGGCCATTTTACTTCAAAGCTATTATAGGTTGAGTCTAGTTTTACAAATAACTTTTCTAAGCCCATTTGCCCTCATATCACTGACTCTTTATGTATCTGGTAATTATACAAAAGAGACCTTAGTATACTATATGTATTACCACATTTTGTTGATAGGCTATATATCTTTTAGCAATAATATAAACAAGCTTGTTTGAGTTTCCTGAATATAATATTCACTTCATTTATTTTAGTGTTAAAAATAACTCAAACCACATAGATATCTAAAGAATGAGAATTTATGAGAGCATTTTATTAAATTGTATTTTATTATTCCATCGTTATAAATTACCTTCATATTCTAGAAATAATTTATTTGATGATTATATAATGATACAATAAACATTAAATGTTATTTATTAAATTTAAATTTAAAATATACTTTCTTGATATTTTAAAATAACTTATTTAATAAGTTTAAAATAACTTTTTTTACTTATATAAGATTTTATTTTTACTGTGTTAGCCACCTGCATTTAGAGATTTCTTTTTATTCAGAAAAAAAATTTGTGATTGAAATACTGGAAAAGAGATTTTTGCAATATTCTGTTCATTTACTTTTCCCACAATTTTGTGAATTTTGCCATCATTGTATTAGCGGTGTGACCCTAAGATATCTCTTTCAATGTCCTAAGGGACAACTATAGAGAATGATATAATCTGGCACTTAAATAACCATAAGTGACTAAATAACTTTCCAAGTCATGAGGGGAATGAGAAGGTCATAGAATCTGCATTTCAGCTTACAGAGCAGAAATAAATTATGCCTGAGAGAATTCAGCAGTGTTTAAAGAGGCAGAGCATTACCTGCATTAATGTATTGACAAAGGACAAAGAAAGATTTAATTAACTTAGTAGTTAACCTTAAAAGTTCAAAAAGAATCTACAACTGGGGAAATGATATCGGATCTATTATCTTTTCCTTGTACAAGTCATTAGTTTGTACAGTCAATACAGAACATCCTCTATACTGACTGTATGTTTTCTTGGGGTACATAGTAAAATCAGTGAACCTGAGATTAAATTGCTTAAAACTGCATGTAACTATGAACTTGCATTAATATAAAGGCCTTAAAATATTTAAGAGGAGACTTGAATAAGACTTTAGAGGTCAGAAAAATTTAAAAGTGATTACCTCTGGAAGCTGATGAATATAGACACTTCCTCACAAAAAGCAGAGAATAATGACTGACTGACAGATGAGAGCTGTGGGCCTGACAGTAGATGTGACTATATGATGGGAAAATAAAACAGTGTGGATAAAGAAGAAGAAAACATCTATACACACAAAGATTTGAATTAAGACCCTCAAAGACCTAAGTACTTGAGATATTAAAATAACTAATACTTTTAACTTTAAACACAAACTATATCAATACATGAATAAAAAAATCAACAGTTTTAATTTTTTGTAACATTAATAAAAATTCAAAATATTTGAACATATTCTATAGTTGATAGTTACTTAGGAGACAGTCTGTCTTTAGGTTGGAGTTTGGATCATGTAAGCCACTGAATATTGTGTAAAATATTTTCTTTATTATAGGAGAAAATATAAGCAAATCAATTTATAAAGGAAGAAGGGCTATGGCAAGTTTAGTTAAAGGTTGGTTGTTCAGTAAAATATTTAGAAGATATTATAGAAATAATAGATTTGGTATATGCTTAGAAATTATATAGAAACTACAAAATCTTTGGTTTCTAATTTTGTCACTTAGGTGTTCTATTTATTAAGTTCATTGAACACTCAACAATCAGAGTTTTTTGGGAGTAGATTTAATTATTGGTATTATTTACTATCGCTTATTATTATAATTACATTTGTAATTAATTTGATACAACATACTGATCCTTAGCTCTTGTCTAGGAATGTTATTTTTAGGGTGTTGTTGTATACTAAGGAAATGAAGAGAAGACAAAGCCCAAAAGAATTATGTTCTCTTTTCATATATTTGGAGAGGCATCTCAAAAATAGATAGAGAAGGATTATCTGGAGGGTATGAATGGAATCTGCAATGTGTGGGGAAAAAGAAGCCTGAACTAAACCCAGAGCTCAGTCTTCGCAAAGGCAGAAAGATAAATGAGCAGAACTCATAGATAAGCATAAAGATCTTTGAGAACACAAATCAGTGTGTTTAGATGTCTAGGGGCTTTGCATTTTGTTCTTTCATTCTTTCAAAAAGATTTAGCACAAAGAATCTTTTTATATCCTTTGTTTGCCTGATAATTAATTATTGAGTAGCCCTGATGAAATGAGAAAGAAAATGAGAAACAAAGAAAGAGGGAGGGGACTATTATGCTCAGAGTCTCTATAACCTGGCATTAAAGAAAATAAAGGCTTCAAAACAATTAATAATACATGATTTGAAGGAAATTAAAGAATCAGAAAGAGAAATAAAATGACAGTGTAGCTGGTAGAAAATGTTACATTGCACAAGAATAGTATATGCTGGGTTTGGAAAAGAGCTTTGACTTAGTGGAAAGACTGAGACACTAGTTTATTTGCTTCACAGAGATAAAGGAAGACTTGTGTACTCTGAAATGGGAAGGGGTTTGATTTACCTGAAAATTTATAAATGAGTCAATGAGCCTATAAAAATATAGTCACTGGTGCAGCAAACACAGGCCTATGGGAGATAAGACATTTTGCAATTAGAAAGTCCACACAAGATTTGCTTTTCTATATTCTTGGTTTATTTACAAAAACATTCCCATAATAACATGTTATTATAAAAGTTAAATAGGCATCTCACCTACTGAGGGAGATAAGACGGTTGGCAGAAATGTTGCAGGGTTCTACTGGAGAATCTCTCTAGGTAAGGACCTTTCCACAAGCTTGCAGGCTCAATAAATATCTGCTGTGAATTCCTTCAGCTATGGTAGGCTGAGAGGATGGCACTCATGGAGTCCAGGAGGTCCCTGAATGCATAGGCCAGCAGCTATGCTTACAGATAGGCCTGAGTGGTCCAAGTGATTACCAGAAGTTCAATGGACACTGAAGCCAGGGTCACACACAGAGCATCAAATGCTTTTACCAATGGACAGTAGCATCAAGGAGGCTAAAGAAGCTACGTCTTGGAAGCATAGCTGTGAGCTACTAGAGACTGTTTCCAAAGTTCTAATTTTTTTATCCTTTTTTCTTTTGGATAATAACTTTGTGCTATCAGTCTTCACAGCTTGAACTGGCTCACCAGCATATCAGGGCTGCTTTGCGGATAGTTCATTAGCCTGTTCTGTACTAGGTATCTAAGCTGCTATGTAGCCTTCCCAGTGGGCTGTTGATCAGAGATACAGAGATGCCTGGTAGAAAGCTCAGGTATTATATTTTCTCAAGTCACATAAAATGGCTTTTGAGTTAGAGAAAATGGTTTTAAGAGTTACAAAAAAAAGTCTTTTATTTTGTTTTGTTTTGTTTTTTTTTATTATGAAAAAAGTCTCATTTTTATCCATGTGTGCCCTTGTTTAAACTCCCTTCCTACTCCCACCCCTCCCAGACACTCTCTCTTCTCCCCATCTCCTTATCTCCTTCCCAGCAAGGGCAGGAGGTCCCAAGGTCCCAAGGTGGCTAAGTTCAGCATCTACTCCAAGCTGATCCACTTTCTTCATCCCAACATCAAGACTGGATCAGTAGTTCCTCTGGAGGGAGTGGACTCCGAGGTGCAGGTCCAAGGTGCTTCAGATCCCAAGCTGTGTTCAGTGGTTGTGGTTTGCAGCTTGGGAATGCTTTACTTTTTGTTTAAAGTACACTAATGGGTGAGTACATCCCCTGTATCTTTCTGAGTTTGTGATATCTCACTCAGGAGGATATTCTCCAAATTCATCCATTTGCCTGCAAATTTTAGGATATCATTTTTTTCTTACTTCTGAGTAGTACTTCATTGTGTAGATGTACCACAGTTTAGTTGTTCAGCCACTCTGGAATGCAGTATGGCAGCTTCTCAGAAAACTGGTAATCAATCGCTCCAAAGATTCAGCAATACCACAAAGTTGTTTTTAAGTTATGTTCATAATAACTGGCATAACTGGGTGATAGAAGTATGTATGACTTTCTAGTCCAGTACAGAAATAACAAGCACTGTGTTCTTTTTAAGTGTGGTATGAAAGAACATTAAATTATTTAGTTTATTTTGGAGATGACGTGGGGTACTTTTGCAGCTGGAGGAAAAATTAAGGGAGCAGGGTTTAAAACGTCAAGACAATTTGAGAGATCATTAGTGCTAGCCTGAATATAAACAATTTTGTCTTAATACAGGCAACTACAGAGAAGACAATGAAAGTAAACATGGGCAATAAATACACACAAAAATGTTCAGAATTTTATTGGCTAGGGAAACAGAGGTGGTGACTAAGAAAAGTTGGGATGCCGACTAGAGAAACAGAGTAGGATGATGGAGAAGGATGTTTAGCTAGGAAAGTGTATGTTTTATGTGGGAGCATATTGAATTAAATGTGTGAGCAGCATATGTTACATTTAGAAGATAAAGATTTAGGAGGAATATAAATATAAATGAAAAGATTATGGGTAAGAGCTTGAACCTTTTAATGATATGATTGAGAATGCACAGGGCAGTCACAGGAGATTTTTTTTAATGAATAAATGCTTGCTTTTGAGGAGTTTTAGAGAAAGTAGTTAAGTAAACATCTCAGAATGATAAGTATTAAAGGGACAGGCAAGCCTTGGAAGCAGGACCCAGGCAACCAGGGCACAGGTTGTGCTGGTTAAGCAGTCTTGGCTGTAATCTCATAGCTGATAACCACAAAGACAGGAGGAAAATAAGAAACCTTGCCATGGGTTGACAAACACAGAACTTCTGAAAATACTGTTTATAAAGTCTCCAGTTTTGTTACCCCTGTAATAATTAAAGTTAGCCTGATATTTCCTTTATTATAATACATTATCATGTACCGAAGGGATAACTATACAATAACTATTGAATCGTTTCTTTGCATAGAAATACTGAACACTGCAGAAACTTGTAACTGTATATTTAAATGGGTAATAAGTGACAACTTAACATTTTTATAAATACATGATGCCTAATATGTACACACAATTTTGATTTTACATCATATGTAAGTGTACAAACTTACAGCCAGTAACAAAATACAAGACCTCCATGCCACAACTGTTGGGATGGTGGAAAAGATAACACTCACTTGAGAAGAAAGCAAATCAAAATGGCAACAAGATGAAACAAACTAAAGTCCAGCAGCAATAAAAATGATGTAATTATATTTAATAGACTATTATTAAAACAAAATAAAATGAAAGGTTGAAAAAATTTCCAAACTTCTAATGTTTGCTTTTATGAGCATATATTTTCTCTTTCATAAGTACCCCACAGTACTTGAAAATTATACTTGTTTATGTAGAATCCCTTAAATTACATTAAAGATATGTTGTATTGTTTTTCTCTGACTTCACAAGTATTATGATAGGAAATTTTATTGACTCTACATTTAAAAGTAAAAAAAAATAATTTTACACTATCTTTATCCAAAATCTGATTTAAAAAGCCTTATCTTCAACCTAATGAAATAGATTTGCCTCTTGAAGACTTGTTTTCCTGGTGATCCTTGCCTCAACAACACTGATTAAAGTGATGCTATTTAGATAGAATTCAGCCTTCATCTCTTTTTGTTTCGGACAGATACTTTTTACAATTTGGTCTTATGATTTAGTGTGTCTATATCCAGAATGTGATGTTAGTGCCTTGTGCCCATATTATAATAAAAATAACCCCCAAAACTTTCATATGTTCATGAAAAAGAATATTACTCCAATAGTAAAAGGTACTAAATTAGAGCAATCTAGGAGTCACTGTTGTATCTAGTCACTGTCCACTTGGTTCCTTTATTATTTCCAAATATTATAAACAACTGAACTTGGTTGCTGTTGAGAGAATGAAATATTGCCACAGATCTCTGGGGAAACAAGAAATATTAATCACATGAAGGTGTCTCCTCAAAGGAGAAAATATCTCTCCTTAGATACAGAAACCTTGGAATTATAGGTGAATAATAGCCTGGTGATCTGCCAGGCAATAACAAGCTTTTAGAACTAGTACTGTGGTGGCTAGTAGTCCAAATGACCCTTAAATGATTTGCATAACCAGGGACTCCCCTAAGCACCTACAACCAGACCAGAGGTGTACAATATTCCAAATTTTCTGTTTGACCAAAACGAGGCCAGATGTTTTCATAGGCCCTTAAACTAATACAGTTAACCTATCTGCAGAATCCATCTTCTTGTAGGAAATGACACGCACCCTGAGTTGAGTTTTGATGTAATTATACTTCCTTGTGTACCAAGAATTGCATTACACCAGAACACCTTTTTTTCCAAATTATTCTATGTTAAAAATGCTGGCCATAATGTACATGCCATCAAATTCTGATGTTTGATCCAGCATGGCAGACTAAATTGGGCAGAATAAAGTTTTTTATTATTATTATTATTTTTTTTTATTTTCAGCTCTTCTTGAAGTTGTTTTGTTTTTGTTTTCCCTGCCTGCCTTGAAGCTTTTAGTGACTACCTCAGCTATCTTTTCAGAGACCATCTTAAATTTTTGGTAAACTTGTTGACTTCTGTAGGGAATGTCTTAAAATAAAACTTGGTTACTCATGCTACAGATGAGTTATGTTTTCTTAAAAATAATGTTTTACCTTGTCACATCAGAAAAATTATTATGTAATCTTTTTGGTAACGTGACACTATTTTGAGAACACTGAAAGGTCTTCTAAATATAGACAAGTACAAAAATGAAGCTAGATTTTTTTGACATGGAAATTTCATATAAAATACTTATATTATTAATTTTATAATAAATCATACAAATATAATATGAACAATATTTCATCTTCCAAAAACAGTAGATATTTATAACATATAAAGCCTTTTCTTGTGTCTACACACAAGAGTTTAGGTAGGCAAAGAGTTGTTGGGGACAGGAAAACATTAGTATAAGAACTCCTTTTCCTCTGGGAAGCTTTGCTGATGACAGCTGAATTCTCACATCTGGGGCTTTGTCTGACATAACTCATGGATCTAATTGTCTCTTGGGTACAATCTATTTTGGTTACCCTGGGTTTACTTTCATGTTAGAAATCAAATTTAAAAAGGAAGTGAAATTCCAGGACTCTTTACTATGGCTTATATTCACATATGCACACCATGTCTTCAGCTATATTGTATTGAAAAAAGGAAATTCTAAAGCCAACTCAGTCAAGTTCAGGAATTGACAAAATGTACCTACTTATTGACAAGAAAATCTCAAACTTCCTTTACCAAAAAGTAAAAAGAGATTAGTAATAGACCATTTGGCACAAAAGACATTTAAAAGGAAGTGTTAGAAATTTCATTCTGTGTGTGTGTCCTTAGCATTTGTTACAACACATGTAGGGTCAGTGTGTATTTAATACTTCTTGTGGGTTAAATGGAAATGGCCATCATAAGCTAACAAATTTGCAAGCTTAGTTGCCAGTTAATAAATTGTTTGGAATGGATTAGGACATGTGGTCTTCCTGAAGAAGGTATGTCACTGGAATGGCAATTTGAGGTTTCAAAATCTCACACCAGTCCAAAAGTCTTTGTCTCTGCCTGTTACATGTGGATCAGGATATAAAGCTCTTAGCTGCTGTTCCAAAACCATGCATGTTTGGTAAAACTAACTTTCTGAAACTATAAGCAAGAACTTGATTAAATAAATACTTTTGAGGAGGAGCCTTGGTCACTGTGTCTCTCCACAGTAAGAGAGCTGTAAGTCAATGCTTTGCAAGTAATTAATCATAATGATATGCAGTTTAATTTAGTATTTAAAGGTTGCCTGTAACTGGCCCAATATAAATGAAAACGATTTCAAATATGCACTGAAATTTTCAATAACTTTTAAAAAATATTTATGATAAATGTGTTTTACAAGGCAGATTAAAACATCAGTAATCATTCATCTAAGACAAAAAAATCAATGTAACATGACAACAGATAATGCAAGATCATTCACAACAAGGCAAATGATTATTGATAGCTTTAATGATTTTTATATTGTTCATGCTTGTTTTTGAGCACCTATCAACCTTTTGAAACATCTGGTAGTCTTTGCTTTCATAAAAAATTTCTTATATGAATATTAAATAATTAGAGTCAATTAGTTCTTTCATCAGAATTTGGAAAACAGAAATCTGTGGTAATTAGATACAAAGACAAAACACTTTCATCATTAATTTGTAAGTATTTGAAAATGTTTTAGCTGTTTGTTTAAGAACTTAAGACATGCTTTCCATGTATCTCCTTGCTCTCCCTTGCTTCCCCCTCCCAGTGCCTCCCAGTCAGTCTTCAGCTTCTCTCCTGCCCATCCCCCCATCCTTCACGCAAAGGGCAAGATGTCCCAAAGTGGATCAGCTCAGCAACAACTTCAAGCAAGTCCGATTTCCTCATCCTAATGTCAAGTCTGGGTTAGGTGTTCCTCTGGAGGGAATGGGCTCCAAAGTGCCAGTAGACTCTTAGAATAACAGTGTGATCCCTCCTCTAAGGCTCCACATACTGCCCATGTCAGTGCACAGTTGCCCATCCTCTGGGAGGGCCTAGTTTCTTTTCTTGAAGCTTCCCCAGTGGCTATTCTTAATTCAATGAGCTCCCTAGAGCTCTAGTCAGCCATCACTGTGAGAATATTCCTCATAAAAACTATCCTCTTGCTCATATAGACTCTCTCCCCTGCACCCTGCTGTCAACTGGACCTGGAGCTCCGCCTAGCGCTCAGCCATGTATCTGCCTTTACCCATATTCATTGTTGATTGTAAATTCTGTGATAGCAGTTGGGGTGGGTAATCCTTTGATTATAGGAGAAGTCCTGTCTAGGCAACACCTTCACTATTGCTTGGAGACCTAGCCAGGGACATTCTGTGAGTTCTTGGAGGTTTCACGGTCTTTTTCCAACCCCACATTGGCTTTCTCTATTAAGATCTCCATTTCTTTTCTTTTTTCCCCCTTCTTGTTGCTCCTTTCACTCAATCATCTCATTCTCTCATGATTTGTTCCCATACCTTCTTGGTTGTGGCCTATCGTGCTCCCAGTTAGCTAAGGAGCTCTTCTCTGTTTTCTCTTCCTAGGAGAATCCCTGGTTATCTCTCTAAAATTCCTTTTGATCTCAAGCTTTTCAGGGGTTCTGGTTTGCAACTTGTGTGTTCTTTACTTTTTGTCTAAAGTCCACTAATGAGTGAATGCATCCCCTAATTATCCTTCTGGGCTTTTGATACCTCGCTCAGGAGGATATTCTCCAAATTCATCCATTTGCCTGCAATTTTTTTTTCTGCTGAGTAGTATTTCATTGTGTAGATATACCACAGTTTGTTAATCCATTTTTCAGTTGAGGGGCATCTAGGTTGTTTCCAGGTTCTTGCTATTACAAATAATACTGTTATGAACATAGCTGAGCTAATGCCTTTGTAGTGTGAACGTGCATCCTTTGATTATATGCCCAGTAGTGGTATTGTTGGTTCTTTTTGGAGATTGATTCCCAGCTTTCTGAGGAACCACCATACTGCATTTCAGAGTGGCTGTACAAGTTTATATTCCCATCAACAATGGAAGTATGTTCCCCTTGCTCTACATCCTCTTCAGCATAGGCTGTCATGTATGTTTTTAATCTTACCTATTCTGACAGGTGTAAGGTGGGATCCCAAAATTGTTTCGATTTGCAATGCATTTCTCTGATGGTTTAAAATGTTTAGCAGTTTTTCAAGTGCCTTTCAGCCACTTGTAACTTTTCTGTCAAGAAGTTCATTTTTGTTTCTGAACCCCATTTTTTAATTGGGTTATTTAGCATTTTGGGCTCTAGTTTCTTGAGTTATCTATATATTTTAGAGATCATTTCTCTGTTAGTTATAGGGTTGGTGAAGATCTGTTCCCATTCTGTAGGCTGTTGTTTTGTCTTATTGACAGTGTCCTTGGCCTTTCAGAAGCTTCTCGGTTACAGGAGGTCCCACTTATTAATTGTTTTTCTTAGTGTCTGTGTTAAAAAAAAAAAAAAAGAATTACAACTTTTGAATCAAAGGTCTTTTGTATCATCAAAAGTCTTTAAATTAAATACAAACCATAAGGAGAATGGAAGTTTTATTTATTATTATTATTATTATTATTATTATTATTATGAACAAAGAAGTCACACTTTCTATCCTTTTATATCCTTATTCAAGGTCCCTTCCCCTCCCACCACATCAGGTCAGAGAATGGAAGTTTTAACCAACCTTAAATATACTTTACAGAGAGATTAGAAATCTTATTTTCTTGTTCTTTTACAGAACATCATTACAGAATATCACAAGTTTTTATATGTTCATTCAAATGGTTAAAGCCTAACAAAGTTGGCCAAGACCAAGAGGATGTGTAAGTTCCTAAAATGAAACATGAGGTGTTATATAAGTTAAATGAAAATATCACTTTGAACAATTTTCCCTGTAAATTTTTGTTCCAATATTGTTTTATATACCTAGTGGTATGTAACAAATAACTTCAAAACTCAGTTTATTACCATAATCAACGATTATTATTTTGTAATTTTTACTATTTAGAGACTGGTCCTGAATTCATATTATTTTTCTCACTACAGCTCTTATTCAAAGTTGTCATGTCTTGCTGGCTGGCCGGCCCCTGATGTTTCAGTGGCATCTTTCTCTTCTGTTCCTTCCCTTTTCCCTAAATCCCCAAGTCTAAATTTCTCCTTCTGTTTATTCTTCCTGCCTGTAAGTACTACCTATATCTCTTTCCTCACTATTGGCCATTTAGCTTTTTATTATAATAATAAGATGCCTTAGTAAGGAAAGCAATACAACTTTTGACAAATAAATGCACACATCTTTATACAAATAAACAAATATTCTGCAACATAAATTCAACACGTCTCTTAATAGTTAAATATTCTGCAACATTTCAGCATTTTGTCTAAATAAAAAATAAAAGTTTTACATTTAACATAGTGAGATTATATACAATAAGAACAATTAAGAAATACATTTATAATATTCATCTCATTTACATGTAACAAATTCAGAGAAAATACTCTGTCATCTATCTGGGTGAATCCAAAGTTGTATATCTAAATTAGTTTTTATATTAACTTTTATTACCAACCTGAAAACATTTACTTAACAACTTAAGCTTTATATATGTCTTCTAACCTTATACACTTTATACATCTTTTATGAGTTTATTTTTTGAATTTGGTATAGAAGAAAACTGTAACTACCTCATCTTCAACTTCCATCAGAGACCCAAAACAAATATAATATTACCTGACTAAACAGTAAGTATGTGCAAGCTACTTACAAAACTATACATATATATATATATATATATATATATATATATATATATATATATATATATATAAACAGAAATAGTTGACAGCCTGGATAGTCACACAAAGTTTCTTTGCAATGTTTGAGCATCCATCTTTAGTCTGAAGGCCTAGAATATTTGACTGATATCCTTTGTGACTTTCAAAATATCTTGGAGACTTTTCTATGAAGAAATAATATTAAACTACTATACTACCCTGTCTTGGTTATTATTTTTTTTAAAACTTTATTTATTTATTTATTTATTTGCCTTGGTGTTTGCCTGGAACTGGAACTACAGACAGTTGTTAGCTGCCATGTGGGTGCTGGGAATTGAACCTGGGTCCTCTGGAAGAGCAGACGGTGCTCTTAACCACTGAGCCATCTCTCCAGCCCCACTACCCTGTCTTGGAAATGGTCAGTGGTCACTTTCCTTTGTGTGCTGAATATTCATTTGGACAGTATACTGTCAGGAGTCAAGAAAAGGAAAGTGTCTTCCCCAAATAGTGAAATTGCTACATGAAGGCAAGCTCCATGTGTGAGTTCTTCAAATTTCATCACCCCTTTGTGAAATAAATTGATGCTTTCTAAAGCAGACATGTCTCACTGTCCAAAAAGGTCTAAGTTATTAAAGTATTTTAAATGTCATATTCTGTAAGTATCTAGCTATCTAAAATATATATGTTTTGTAAGTTTTATGAGCCCTTGTACCATTGCCCTTTATTTATTTATTTGTTTATTTATTTGTTTATTTATGTATTTATTTTTTGACAATGGTTACAGAGTCTTCTGCATTCCTGAGTTTATTTACCACTAATGTGAGCTAGGGATTGTCCTTCTGGTAACTACAATCCATAGTATAAAAATACATGGTACATGGAAAGAGTACTCTTTCCTCTATGCTGTATCATAGAGGACTCTTCGAATGATCCCTGTTTAAAGTTATATAAAATTACCACAGAAGACTATCATGGTATTTTCAACAGCAGAACTATGCTGATCCTGGAGGTACCTAATTACCTTTCCTATATTAATAATTCATTAAAGCACTCCAAGGTAGTTTACCTATTATTAGCTCAATGTACAAACATGCCCTGTTTTTCTACTTTAGTGAACATTCCCATTCCTTGAGAACACTGTCAACCAGCTCTATATTCTAGATTATTTTAGGATTTTCAATTGAAACTTGATAAAATTATTATTCTAAATTTTGAAATGAAAATTACACTTTTGGCTTATGGAAGTATACTTTAGTAAGTGCCTCAAGAATTGTTCTATATTATTGTAGAGACCCCTAAAATCTAGATGTGATTCCATTATGGGTAATTGGGACTTAGCCGGCCCATTCAATTGTCTTGATATGTGTGCCCTGATGTTTTAAGAAGATGCCAGGTTCTATAATGTAACATACTCCCATATGAAACAAGGTGTAAATTGGGAGAAGGTAAAAGTACAACAAATTCACAAGATTAGTTTGAGAGCCACCTCAGTCTGTGTTCTGCCACCAATTCTTTATTTAGTAACTAATGCCTCTACTGTAAAAAAATGTTCTTGACTGCTCCTGAGCAATTTACATTCTAATAGCTTGCTGGCAAGGATATTCAGAAACAGCAATGTTGATAAGAGTGCCAGATGTCATTTGGGTCCTTGTTGTTAATGCCGCTGACTTCCATGCTAATACCATCATGAATCAAACCCAATTAGAGAGAGTTAACAATACAAAGAGAGACTTTGGAATTACAGCTGCCATTAGTACAGCAATACTGCTAGCATTTACTGGGGCAGTGGCTGGAACATTCTCAATGGCTGAATGGTAACCATAGAAGAGACCTTGCACCAGGTGGTATTGAAATCTGCTGAGGTATCACATGCCCAAGAAGTCATTAATCAACATTTCCATCAGACCTTACATATATTACAACAACAAATTGACCAAATGGCTGAAGAATTAGCACTGGAGAGAGACATGTCATTATTAACTCACAATCTTATATATCAGACAATTTGCCTCACCTCCTTTAAGAGCTTCAATAGCTCATTAGAGAGAAACTGACTGGCACAATACATAAGAGGGTTCTGGTCAAATAAGTTCCTTAATTACTCAATTCTACTTTGGAAACAAATTCATCAGTTAAATATAACCAAGGTGCTAGTCGTGTACCTGGAAACTGATTTCATGATTATTATATGGGACAATCTTATGAGGCTGCTTGACCCCTTCCAGATCATTGCCTTTGCTTTGATTTGTGGGATGTTACCTTTAATTCTTCTCTTGTTTAAGTGTCTTCTTCAGCATGTTTGCCAGTAAAGAATGGCCACTAGTGCAACCCATCGTGTTTTAATAACTCTCAGCACCCAGAGCAAAGCTCTCCTAGAAAAGTAATGCACACACGGCTCATTTAAATACAAAAGGTTACTGCCTAGCCCACTACCTGAACTGTTCTCTAAGTGGTACTTCTTGAGAGCTGATAGCTAGAGATGGGTAAGAGCTTGTTTGGCAAGCCAACCTAAATCAGGTATAGTTCAAATGGTTAGACTTTCAGAGGTGGGATTAGCAAGATTTGGGCAAGGCACCCTGGCTCCCATTATTCATGTTGCATAAGTAAAAAGAAAAGAGTAGATGTGTTGGATTATAGGCCCTAAAAGCTTCTAAGGGCATGAGGGACAGCATGGCCTCAGCCAGTTCAAACAAGTTATACCTCTGCTTTAAAACATGTACTCACAGCACTTCTTTGTAGTGGGGATTCAGGTTACCTAGAGAAGCCAACATGGTTGAGGCATGGCCAGAATCGGACCAGAATTTGCTACCTCTCTTGGTTCCTGTGACCTCTGGCAGAAGGCAGACTCGCCCTGCCCCACAAGTCCCGTTTTCTCCTAAAAGCACTATGGGGTTTGTAAATTCTCTCCCTCAAACAAATATTAATTCATTGAATGGTGGTTTGGATGTGACTAATTATAGCTATATGTGGCACCAAATGTGTGTTGATTTTCTGTGCCAGCCGGGCTGCGGGTTTCAGCTGTTAAAGGCTAGGCTCACAACCTACAATACAAGGGTACGGTAGATCTGCTACAAAGGGCCATGAGGCGCCACGGGGCTTTTTGAAGCTAGCTGCTACTACTCGGCCTCCAGCTCAGTAGCCTCCAATGATCCCAATAGTTGCATTTCCAGCTCCAAGGGGCTGGCTAGTTGCACACGTATTTGGACCTGTCTGTGGGTCTGTGTGCCACCTGTGTTGGAAGCTACTACTGCTAGCATTTTTAAATTAGTTTTATTTGAATTAATCTAATTATGTGAGGGTTTACTCACATACTTGTAGCACACGCTTCAGTAGTTGGACACAATTTGAACCAGTGCCATTTTAGCCTACTCATCCCTGCAGGCCTTCCAATCCAGCTACTCAACATCCCAACTGTGCTGGCATTGTTGGGCCAATCTCCCTGCCCTGTGTACTCCACTGTGGTCCTGGAAGCCGGACATTGAATGTGACCGTGACACCTGCTAGCCGTAAATCGCCATTACATTTAAGTAAGGTATTTGATAATTTACGGTAAAATGTCTGATATTTCAGCTGTTCAGAAATTTACACATTTTAATCTAAGCAATGATGGAAGATTACCTTTATGATTACATATTCAGGGGCTCCCCAACCACGTAGTCCTATTTTTGTGTGATAATATATTTCATACCACAAATAAAACCATCTAACACCTATTTTAAAGGTTTGGAGGCTAGAAATGAGCAAATACTGCCTAAAATGTGTGAAATGGATGATAGTTCTAAGAAAAAGCAAGAGGAAGGCAGATTTTACATTGATGATGTAATTAAGATGCTTGTTTCCTCCCTGGTTGGGTGTTCTAAGAGGACATGGGAGGAGTGCAAAGTTTACATTGATGAAATCAAGAAACTAGCAAAATATGTCTATGAAGAGAATGGGAGAATTTTCGATTCTATGAAGTTATTAGAAAGACCAGCTATCCAGGAGAGTCAGACACCAAAAAAAACAATGGCCTCCAGGTTTCAAGACCATAAGGATCATATAGTGATATTAGAAAAGGATTTTGAGATGACATCTACCGAGAACAATCCAGGACCTCCTCTTAAGGGATATTATGGTAGGGAGATGCTCTGCCTAAGGTGGTCACAATGAAGTGATTACTCCCTACTCCACTATTTGCAGTCACAGTAGAGACAAAAACAAAAAAACAAAAAACAACAACAACAAAAACACATGGAAAGACTTCAGACTGCATGGAATACTATTATCAACCCATCTACATGCAGGATATGAAGGCCATTAAGGAAGCCATATTGATGTGTGTGATTCATTTGTCGTACGTGAACCAGTTTCTAAACTCATGGTCAATGCAGAATTGGATAATTTCTAATGACTCAATGCAGCTGACAACTGTGGTGTTGGACAATAGCCAACAATTGCAATGGAAGAATTGGTTTAGGAAAAAGGCGAGGGCCTTGAATACCCCAAATCAAAATGGGGGTGTTAACATCTCCAGGAAACAAATTCTTGGTGAAGGCCAGTTTGCTTATGTGGCAGTTCCTACTTCTTATGATGACCACACCCTCCTGCTGTGCCATACTGCTGCTTTAAATGCTTGGGAAAGGATTTTAGACCCAGGACAGAAAATTGAGTCACCTACCCAGGTCAAACAAGTTCCAAAGGAGCTTTATACAGACTTAATGCTAATGAGAAAGGAACTTCAGCTGCAGAGAGACACTGGTAATAGAAAGAACTTCTGAGTTGAACCAACCATTTTATTTCAAGGATGTACTAACTTCAGAATAGAAGCTGGGATATGTGCTTTGATGGGGTAGTAGTTTTGCTTTTGTTTCCACAGGACAGGGAAAATATGAGTACCAACAACACTGATAAAGAGACAATTTGAAAAGTAGACCCCTCCTAAGGAGAAGAAATAATAGCTCATCTGCTGATATGACAATCAGATATATGGTAAGGAACATTTATCTAACAAAGCTTTGGCAGGGTCTCATTTTTGTCTTTACAGAAGAATAGATATAATCATCTTCATGACATTAAAAGGATGCTGAATGCTCAGACTTTTAAAGCTGGAAGAAGATCATATATGAAAGGACTACAGAGGAACATAAGGACAATTGGCACCAATATGCACTACTGTGTAATTTCTCAATTATCACTGCTGCTTTACATCTATATCTCATATATCTTACCTCCTCACCCAAGAGTATCTATCAGGTCTCAGAAAAATTAACAATGTTTAATTTTGAAAACATACCTAATGTGACTACAAGTTTGATTATTATAGATGGATTAACTACTAACCTGTATTTCTTAATTATACATTACATCATTAAATGAGCGGCATAGATACAATACCTCAAACAAAAGTAGAAATATATGTTCAGTATACCAAAAATAAATTTAAAATTTTATCAATATGCCAAAATTCATACCAATGTAAAACTTTTGAGGTTAATAGTTGTCTGTGTATTCTATATTTTATATCTATCCTAAATTTAGCAAGCATTTATAACCCAGTGAATGACCAAGAACTACCCACTTAGCCTTTTAGAAGTTTTGATGTTGTGCTCTCTAGACTGCTTCCTGGTATCATGGGGTAATGGCATCCCCAAGGGACCCTGAGAAAATCAAGAAAATAGTTAAATATTATGAAAACTAGCTATAACACTTGTTGCTCAGTCTCTGTGTAATGAAAAAATTACAAAGATTGTCTGAAGTCCTGTGAGGCTAGATCATCTCAGCTAGCAGTCTTAAAGATTTACTGAAACCAGAACTCTGAGGAAACTGCAACAGAGGCACTTTAAAATGTTGGCTCACCAGGCCTACCTATCTTCATTTGTGTTTGGTTCCTGTGTTCTGAAAACACAGAAACTTTCAAAGGTAACTACATCACTGCATTAACAGAAGTATGATGTATGCATTGTACTCAAAACAGCTGAAGGTGCTATTTTGTTTTATGTTTGAGCAAGTAAAAAACATCTACCAACTTTGTAAATTTGTTTGGATATATATATCTGAAATTCTATTTATGTCATAAGAAAGGATGTAATGTAATAAGAAACCATAAGGACATCTTCATAACCAACAAGATTTATGACCTCTCATCCAGTCTCAGAGCTGTTGCCATTTCAAGGAATCAGCATATGCATCACCTGTCTTACTGTTTTCTAGGTTTATTTTTCATATATTTATCAAGATTTTGTGCAAATACCTTCTAATAAAATATGATCTCTAATAACTTTGATTGAATCCACAGTCTTCCATTTCCTATGGAAACAAAATAAAATTCTCTCCCCCAATGAAATACATTTTCTAAATTACGTTTTAAAGTTAATATATCCCTAAAGAATCTAGGATGGTTTTATTCAGCAATTTCTTTTACAATCCCATGTTTCTTAGTAGGTGTCATTTGCTTCAAATGTCAATGCATTCAAAAAATTGAGTCAGTGAAATACCTTACAGGATCCAGATTCCCTGTGTATTTCCCAATTTTATGTGGCTTATTTTTTATAACACTTTACTATTTCTCTAAAGTCTTTACTTACTTTTAAACTATATATTTTTCTTATGACTGTGAATACTCATTTTTTTTCTTAAGAACCTATGAACACTGTATTCTGTTAAAAAAGTTTTTGTTTTGTTTTGTTTTTTTGGTCTGGTACTGTTTTATCATGCACTGATAGTCTCCTCAGACTACATGAGTCAAACCTTAACCTGACAAGTGGCAGCTACATCCCCTGTCATATAACTTTGGCATTTGTTTCCACCTCCTCCTAGTGTCTGTGGGAGCCTTGTTGTAAGCCTGCAGGCCTGTGGATGAGAGCTGCATTTAACTGGGAGCTGGGCTTAACAGAGCTGCATTATATTGTCCAGTTCTAGGAAGTTGGTGCCTGCACTGTAGCAGGTGTTTTAAGCTTTTTGTTTCTACTTACTGTATTAGCTGGAAAGTACAGTGCAGAGCAACACATCCATGGCACACTGCAGGTATTTTCAGATCTATAGATATCTCTAGTACTATAGGTACTCCTAGTCCACTAGTATCTAACAATAACACATGATAAATGAATACCATTTTTCAAGAATGGAAATTACTAGAAGCAGTATATTATAATTTCTTAAGAAATAAATGTTCCTAATATTGACAATCCTACTGTCTCCTTTCCCTGTGTATTAGTAATTTAACATTTCAATTTATGAAGTTGTTCATTACTTGGAAACCTATAAACAGATTCTGGATAAACTTAATTAAGATTTAATATTGATTTATCTAATTATATATGTACCTACTTTTATAAAAAGAGATCCAAATAAAGAAAATATAGACATATCGGATATATCTGTAAATAAGACAAATACCATTGAAAAACATCCCTTCTGTCTCTTCCAGTCCTCCTATGAGTCTTACTTTATGGTGACCATATAAAATCATTCAATTCTTCATTTACATATAAAAACAGAAAAACTAAAAAAGCAGTAAGACAAGCAAGTATCATGATTACCTTTAATTTTCAACTTGACTCAATACAGAATTATCTTGAAAAGGGGCCATTAGGACCTACTTACATTATATTGGCCTGTGAGTATGTCTGTGGAGAATTGTTTAACTAAGTTTATTAATATGGAATTAAACAGTTCTCTGTGGTTAACAGTCATCCTGAACTGTAAAATAGTGAGGAAATCATGCAGTTTACATACAAGCTAGCAATTATGTAACTTTTTTTCTCTGCTATCAACTAGAGATGTGATATAACTAGCTGTCTCATGTTCCTTCTACAGGGATAAACTATGTCCTAGGATTTGAAGATATTTCATTACAGCAACAAAAATGATATTATTGTAAAAATCAGAAACAAAGACTAGGGTTGTAACCTATATATGTGGTTTTTATGCCTATGTTTTGTGGGAGAAGCATAGAACCATTTTATACGCTATGTTAGGAAATCCATTGAATGCTGGGAGTAGAGATTAATAGGCCAGTTTAGTGTGTGCTTGGAAGATAAGAATACTGAGAGAAATGTAGGTTACTCTGACCATGATGATTAGATTTTTGGAAAAGAGAAAGGACTCTACCAAGAACAGTAATAGAAAATTCTTGTGAAATATCTTAGACAAAACTCTGTGTGTAATTGCCACACTGTGGTTGAAAAAGTGGTTATGAATTTTAAGAGATCAACACCAGCTTCTGTATTCTATTAGAATAGTAGAAAAAAAATTCTTATAAAGTTATTGTAAGTAACTGAAGTCTGTCACTTTGTAGCAGGATCATGATTCCTGCACAGATGTCAAGAAAAGTCACTGGAAGTGAGTACTTATTTTCAATGGAGGCTCTGGGATACTGTACTACGTTTCATATTATGAGATGAATTTCGAACTTTGAGAACAAGAGGTAGGAATCTGTAGTTTAAACTGAAGTATTTGTAAAGGGCTGGAGTGATGATATTTTTTAATTCTCAAATTGATCAACTCAGAATAATGTGAGAAGAGCATCTTGGTGAACTATATTTTTTTACATCAGGATTGCCTGTGAGATATTGTCTCAATAGAAAGGAAGAGCCAATCTTTTATGCATTTTACTTAGTGACTTTCACATTGTCAAACTCCCCTGCTCTACTGCTGCCTCTTTTACTTAATTTTCTAATATTAAAATCAGCTTCTTCATGCTTCCAATGTTGACTGAGTACCAATTGCTATTCAGAAGCCAGGCAGTCTTCCAGAACCAGGTTGAACTGTGAAACATACAGCTTTGTGAACTGAGTAAACTACTAGAAGATTCTTTGGCTTCCTAGAGCTAGACAGACATTGTCAGAATTATTGTTGATCCATTTAAACCTATATGTTCATCTCCTCTTTAACAGTCATTAACTGTATTAGTTCTCCTCTGATGTGGAATAGTCTTTCTTAATGCTGTCAATATGTGTTGCCACTATTTGTTAATAAGTAAGTTGCTCTGTCCTATGGCAAGATAGAAGAAAGCCAGGTATGGAATCTAAGAGAAAATGAGAAAAGTTAGGGTCAGGGTAGACACTACCAGCTTCCAGGGAGCCAGATGTAATGAAAAACAGGTAAGCTATTAGCCACATGGTAAAACATAGATTAATATGAATTGATTGAGTTAAGCTATAAGAGCTAGTTAATAATGGGCCTGAGCTAAAAGCCAAAGAGTTTATAATTAATATAAAACTCTGAGTAATTATTTTATAAGTTGATTAAGGACCACAAGTGAGAGAGACATAGTCTAGATTGGACAGAGAAACTTTTAGCTACACTGCCCCTGTTCCCCCAAAACCTATTAGCACCCTTGAATAAAAAGGTGCTTCATTGTGAACCATTTTTTTCTTAGCTGCATCATTTTTCAAAGATAGGCTTATGGAATTATGAGATAATTACTATGTTCCAGTCACTGAACATGTATGTTAGAAATTCCCATTTTTGTGCCCTGATGTGGGGACTGAGAAAAAAAGGACAGGTGAATAGAATTGATTTAGTTATGTAATTACTTAATAGACAAATGCCTTCATTTACATAAGAACCTCCACTCTTGTTTTCAATTTTAACCCTTAAATATGTGACTGAAAGAAGAAACAATACTCACATTATTGAGTCAAATTATCTTCTACAATTTGATATTAAAATTACAAATGTCAAAGGTTCTTTCTTACAAGTCAGTTGGTTTAAATTAAATATATACTACTGTGATTGTTTATGGTGTCTGGAGATAAATAGAATAGTGTAAATGCTCCACTAGCATGTGTAAAACCATATAAGCCCAAAGATATATAGATTTTTGTTTAGTTGATAATTTTATATCAATACAAATTATACTGCTAATGTGTGAAATATTTTATGAAATATTTAGTCAAATAGTTCTGAATTGATAAACATGCCTTTATTTAAATATCATAAAATCTTACTTATAATGTATTCAAACATGGTTAAATTTTACTATTAACATTAAAATAAAACCATGTACAACTCAATTTAAAAGATACGTTTCTAAAAGCATTATTACAAATAGATTTATATTGTACACATGTATATATTTTCTCAATCTATTATACAATATTGAGGCCTTGCTTTGGTTCAAAGTAGAGACTCTTGCAAAGCCATATGAATTCTCGAGTTTTATTTTTCTAGCTATAATAAAGCATGTTTTAAGATTTTTAATAAAGTCTTTTAAATGTGTAGTCACAGACGTTATTTCTAAATTTAACTTCTTCTTGATTTGAAGATGTATGCTTTTTATGCAAGGCACATCAGAGAACAAACTATGCAATTATAAATCAGAATCTGAATACTATGAATGTTGGTGTTACACAGGAAACTGTGTTTTGAAGTAATAAAACAAGTAGAGTGGTCAATGCTAATAAATAGAGAGTTTTACATGATAATTTAGAATATTGCAAATATAGTGAACTTGATTTAACTCTTGTATAATTTGCTTTAACTTTGCTTTTCTTACATTAAAGGGCACATAGAACGTAAGTTATGATATCTAGGTATCTACATGTATTGATGATAAAATTGCCTATAACATCTTTAATAAATTTAATTGGTTTGGGACTATTTATTTATTTAAAATAAATACATAATTTATTAAATTTCCTAATTTAATTTAAAAATACTTTAATTGAAACACCAATATATCATATCTCCCATGCTTAACTCCCTTTAATCCATCATATACTTACCCTTTCAAATTAAAAGTCTCTTTTTTGGTTATTATTGTTACACACAATATGTGTGTATGAACAAATATATAAATGCAACCTGTTGAGTTTTTTGTTTTGTTAATATTAGTTTAGGTCTTTCCACTCTGCATTGTGCTAATAAGGAGGTTCATCATTTGGAAAGACTCATTTTCCTCTCCTAAACATCATTAATTAGTTGTAGTTCTTTGTCTCAGATTTGGTCTCCACAAAAATTTTCCTTTCCTTAATATATATATATATATATATGTTTCTGGTTTTGTTTTTGCAGACATTACTGAATTACTGAGACAGTCTATTTCACAGCAGACTTCTTATTATTTTTGGCTCTTGCCATCTTTCCTGGTGTGGCAAAGATCAAAGCTCAGCTCCCAGATTCATTGATACCTGTGTTCCATTGTGGTTTCTTTTGGTTTAGTTCAAATATGCTTGAAATATACCTAAAACCAAACATTCAAGATATAACTACAAAGAAATATGAAGAACAATTGCACTGGTTACTTTTATAATAAAATGATTATAAATAAACTAATCCACATATACAAATAAGACATTAAAAATGTCTTATCGCTCCATGGATTCTGGTTCCACTTCCAGGACACGGTGCTGTCTGCAGAGTAAGTCCCAGCGAACTCTGTAGCAGGCACAGATAAAGTCTGCCTGTCACCATACCCACAGCTGTTATTGAGTGAATTTGCACGGCTACCCACCTCGACCTCGAACTGGGCGAACAGATAACTACTGGGGTCCCTGAAGGTCAGACTCAGACCCTGCCTAGAGGTGAGGAGGGGTCACCAGGCACAAGCGCCTATATCCCAGCCAGGGAGGGAGAGTTGAGTTCTCATCAGTTCAGGTTCCGCTTCCAGGACCTGGTGCTGTCTGCAGAGTAAGTCCCAGTGAACTCTGTAGCAGGCACAGATAAAGTCTGCCTGTCACCATACCCACAGCTGCTGCTGGGGGAACTTGCACGGCTACCAACCTCGACCTCCAACTGAGCAAACAGGTAACTTCTGGGGTCCCTGAAGGGCATATTCAGACTCTGCCCAGAGAGGTGACAGGAGGCACAAAAGCCCGAGTGCCACAACTGACCAGGAGCCATCTAATCGTGAACCACTGAAGCCATGAGCAAATGTCAGTGCAAAAAATTACATAATAATACAAAGAACAACATGGTAACTCCAGAAGAGAGTGGCGATCTGACAAATACAAGACCTGAACTGAGCAATGAAGAGGAAACAGAAGGAAGCAACACCAAAAATTCCTTTTTGATGATCATCGAAGCTCTCAAAGAAGATATGAAAAATAGTCTTAAAGAAATAGAAGAAAATACAAACAAAAAATTGGAAGA
Organism: Sigmodon hispidus; assembly: GCA_004025045.1. NCBI lineage: Eukaryota > Metazoa > Chordata > Mammalia > Rodentia > Cricetidae > Sigmodon > Sigmodon hispidus. Next base: position 56,766 of record PVIH01013361.1, read on the forward strand.
GATGAACAAATCTATGAAAGAAACATGTCAGGAACTAAAAGCTGAAATGGAAGCAACAACAACAACAAAAAGCACAAAATGAGGTAAAGATGGAAATAGAAAACCTGAAGAAAAAAGCTGGAACCACAGATACAAGCATAACAAACAGAGTTAAAGAGATGGAAGATAGAATCTCTGAAGTGGAAGACTCAGTAGCTCAAATAGATATATCAGTCAAAGAAAATAGTAAAACTAAAAAAACCATAACTCAAAATGTTCAGGAAATCTGAGACACCATGAAAAGACCTAATTTGAGAATAATAGGAATAGAAGAAGGTGAAGAATACCAGCTCAAAGGCACAGATAATGTTTTCAATAAAATCATAGAAGAAAACTTCCCTAACCTAAACAAGGAAATGCCTATAAAGATACAAGAAGCTTACAGAACACAAAATAGATATGATCCCAAAAAAAAGTCAGCGCGCCACGTTATAATCAAGCCACAAAACATACAGAACAAAGAAAAAATTTTAAGAGCTGCAAAAGAAAAGGGCCAACTCACATATAAAGGCAACCCATCAGAATAACTCCTGACTATTCAATGGAAATGATGAAAGCTAGAAGGACTTGGTCAGAAGTTATACAGACGCTAAAACAGCATGGCTGCCAAACTAGAATACTATAACCTGCAAAATTATCAATCACCATAGATGGAGTAAACAAGGTATTTCAGGACAAAGTCAGACTGAAAGAATATTTATCTAACAACCCATCACTACAGAGAGTATTAGAGGGAAAACTCCAACCTAAGGACCTCAAATACACCCACGAAATCACAAACAATCAATAAGTCTACAGAAGAATACCCTAGAGAAAGGAAATACAAACAAGTTGCCACCAAAAATGGCAGGAAATATGAATCAATGGTCACTAATTTCCCTTAATATCAATGGTCTCAACTCTCCTATAAAACGTCACACACTAACAAGATGGATACAACAACAGAAGCCATCCTTCTGTTGCCTACAAGAAACACACATCAACTGCAAAGACAGACACAGGCTTAGAATAAAGGGTTGGGAAAAGATTTTCCAGTCAAATGGTCCTAAGAAACAAGCAGGGGTTGTAATCCTAATATCTAACAAAGTAGACTTTAAGCTAAAAGCAATTAAAAGGGACCAAGATGGTCACTACTTATTCATCACAGGAAAAATTGGTCAAGAGGAGATTTCAATCTTGAATATTTATGCCCCTAATATAAGGGCATCTACTTATGTAAAAGAAACACTGCTAAAGCTCGAATCCCACATCAATTCTTACACCCTAATAGTGGGAGACTTCAATACCCCACTTTCAACCCTGGATAGGTCAACCAGACAGAGTCTCAACAGAGAAATAAGGAGTCTAAAAGAGGTTATGATGGAAATGGATTTAATTGATATCTACATAATCTTCCACCCAAAGACAAAGAAATATACATATTTCTCAGCTCCTCATAGAACTTTCTCCAAAACTGACCACATAATGACCATAAAGCAAATATCAACAGATACAAAAAAATTAGAAATAATCCCTTGTAACATATCGGACGACCAGGGCCTAAAGTGAGAGTTCAACAAAATCAAAACCCAAAGAAATCCTACCAACTCATGGCAACTAAACAATACTCAGCTGAACCATCTCTGGGTCAAGGAAGAAATTAAGAAAGAAATCAAAGTCTTCCTAGAATTCAAAAAAATGAATCTACAATGTATCCAAACTTGTGGGACACAATAAAAGCAGTCTTAAGAGGAAAATTCATAGCGCTAGATGCCTTTATGAAAAACCTAGAGAAATCCCACTCTAGAGACCTAACAGCTCAGCTGAAAGCCTTAGAACAATTAGAAGTGAACTCACCTAGAAGGAGTAGACGGCAGGAAATAATCAAACTTAGAGCTGAAATCAATACAATTGAAACAAAAAGAACAATACAAAGAATCAATGAATCTAAGAGTTGGTTCTTTGAGAAAGTTAACAAGATAGATAAGCCCTTAGCCAAACT